>PCFV01000043.1:0-92018 GCA_002812785.1 Phytophthora litchii | reverse complement strand
TATCTCGTCCGTAATTTTCCAGACATGGCAACTGCACCGACCCCACACCACAAGTTTTCGCTTCATGACAACCACAGTTATCTCAAAGTCGCGATGTGAGTTTCGCATACAGCTATGTAACGCTCTTCTTGCCCAGTATGTAATATTCATTGTGTTTTGGGACCGCTAGCTTCTCCGAGGACGGGTCCGTGCCCGTAGCAGATGTGAAGCAGTTGAAATTCGCCCTGGACAACACTCTCAAGACTGCATTCGGTGTGGTAGGGGCTTCGGCCAGCGAGTTCGACATATTGGCCTTCGAAAAAATGGCTCCCAACTCGAGTGAACCCAGTACGGCGCTGCTGCGAGTCCAACGTGGCGGACTGGAGACCTTACGGGGAGCTATCGCCATGTGCACAACACTCAATGGGAAGCTGTGCAAGCTGGAGGTTATGCACATGGGCGACTCCCTCATGGACATGGCCTCTGGGAGGTTTTTGTAGAGATATTGAAGGTGAGGAGTTATCAAGCGCACGGTTGCCGTCTATGTTTTTATGGAGTATGGTGATCTGCACTGCAGCTTCAGGTGCACCGACAACGATGGTCTTCTCGGAGAAAGCTGAGTGCTTGCACTTGAGCAATCCAAAACGATCGATAAATCACTGTGCATTGTGGCATATTGTCACCGGTACTCGGAACGTTCTGCATGGATGACAAGCACGAAGCATCAGATGTAGCTTACTTCGCAGAATTAACCGATTGGACCGACACAGTAAATGACGGAGTCGAAGACGATGATCGATGCCGCCGAAGCTGCTGGTCAGTGGGACACTAGAATGCTGAGCGGCTTTTGCACGTCATACCAAGCTGCCCAAATTTGTATTTCATTTTAAATTACCGATCCACGATTCTAGACATAACTTCGGTGCCTTGTTTGATAAACTTTCGGCGTACTGGTTTCCACCTTCGCAAAATCCTCCTCATTCTTGAACCAGGCATTAGCTACACTAGTCTGAATGGACTGCATTGATTCAGGATACCTATCTGCACCGCAAAATTTTACTTCTCGCCACCTTTTCATGTTTTAAAAGAACGCAATTAGGAGAGATGAGATTGACTCTTGGTTGTTGGTTTGTTGGAAAGATGAAGACTGAGGATAGCGAAAGCGAAGACAGCGAATAGAGCTGTAGTCATGAGACTTGTACTAGTGTATAACTAAGAAACGGTTGCACACGTTGGTACTAGTGGAGATTTCTATTTGTCGGGATTCTTATCTAAGATTGCGTTTCGACATGAGCTGCGCTCCTCGTTCACTTGACGTGGAAAGATTGTCAGGACATATAAGAAATGAAGGCGTAGGAGTTTGTCTGCATGAAACTCCTGTTGACACTTGTGGAGAGATAGAAACTCGTCTGCTAGTGTATGTAAAGCTACTAATACTCTCAATCACCATGCACATTCCATGGACAACAAACATCTACCTGCATGGAAGGAGATGCGTGGCAGCGACGAATCCAGCGTAGCGACCTTTTCAAAATGCCTGTACAAGTGGAAGTTCTGTACGAGGCCGATTCGCTTCTAGGGTTTCTTGTAGGTAACTGGTGAACGTACGTTGTGTTGAGATATCACCGCCTACGCTTGGAGTATCTACACTGCAGCTTCAGGTGCACCAACAACAATGGTCTTCTCTGAGAAAGCTGAGCGCTTGCGGTTGCGCTTGAGCAATACGGTGCGATCGATGGGGTCGTTGTGCGCATTTAGCCGCATTGTTGAACGAGTGTCGCCCATGTTTCCTCCAGAACTCAGTACGTTTTGTATGGATGACATGCGTGAGGCACCAGACGTAGCTTGCATCGCAGAATTCAGCGACTGGACTGACGCAGTAAACGACGGAATGGAAGGTGACGAGCGACGCCGCCGAAGCTCACGGCTAGTTGGTACACGCTGATGAATTTGACTGCCCTGCTCCTCCTCATCTTCAATTCGCAGTGTGTCGAGCACCTCATCGGTTAGTGTCGCGCGGTCAAATGCGTTGAGCACGAATTGGCGTAGTGCTAAACGGTAGCTGTATTTCTCCAGGAGCGCGTGCACATACATCAGTAGCACCGGCTCTTCAAACAACTCCGGTTTCGATGAACGCAGCTTGTTCAGTGAGGCATGGGCTTCCTTTTGAGTGATGTGGTTGCTCAAGTCAGCAACAAAGCGCAGGACTTCGCGCCACTCGTTGGGCATTTTGTCACGCCTGCGGATTAGTAGTCGTTGTAGAGGCGAAGCACGAGGCGTTTGTGTCAACGGACAAGGAGTCGATGACCTGGAAGGTGGCCACAAAAAGAGCGAAGTACAATTCTGCGGGACAGCGATAGAAGTACGTGACGCATCGCGCGGGGCATCCCATCCAAGGCGTGATAGGTGTCGCCGGCCTGCGGGTGATCGCGCAAGCAAACCCAGGACGAAGAAACATGTTCCTCGAATCGACACGAGCGGTGAATCGGTGGCCAGCTTCACAATCATCTCCACAAAGTCTTGAGCGTAATGGTTCAGCAGATCGTAACCGCGTGGTGTGGCGGACACATGACCAAGAGCCCATAAAGCAGCACGTTTCTCAAGTGGGACGCTCGCTGCATCGCGAAGGCATGCAAGGAACTCTGGTAAATGCCCAGATGCGTGCAATATTTGGCAACCAGCGCTGGTTTTTGCTAATTCACCGTACAAGTGTACTGGTAGTGGTACTGTGCGTGGACGTAGAGGAAGTAACTGTAGTGTGAACTCGACGGACTTGAGCAGTAGACGCTTTACGCTTCCGTTTGAAGTGTTCGTGCCTGCGGCCGAATCCATTTCCACACGGAAGTTCCAAACAGCACGCTCGCCAGGGGCACACAACGAGCATTCCGGTGCTGTCAAATACTGTGGTGAGCGCTGCTCGGGCTGGCACGAACTCCAATCTTTGTTTTCTTCCTTCGCCGTGTCAGCGGAAGTTGACCCAGTGTCAGCAAAGTCCATTGAAGACATCATTGTTTCTGAGCTACGGTCCATGCTGCCTCCAGCCGAGTTGGATGCCGAACGTGCGCGCAGCATTTTTTGCTGCGTATCACTGGAAAGAGCAGCCCCACCGCCACTGGCTGATGAGCTTGCTGACACGAAACCTCCATTACTTTGTGGAGGAGGTTTTGTAAAGCCGCGCCGATCAACCGGTTGTGTACCCAGAAAGAGACAAGCTTGCAGTGTTTGTTGCGAGTTCACGACAACAGGTTGTGGCATGTTACGCGCATCCACAACAATACCTTTGACACGGATCGAGTTCATGCGAAGCTCGTCGTCGATGCCGGTAATGTCATCCTCGTCGCGCATCGCTCCATCAATGTACGTTTCCAAGATGAGATTCGACGGAGGACCACTTCCTGGAGGTCCCACAATCTTTACCTCCATGTTCCATGGCATACGATAAAGCCAATCCAGCCCCCATAGAGATCGCTGGCTGCTTCCACCACTGGGTGGTTTGAGTCCGACGCCACCACCTCGCTTCATGGGTACATTCACCGGAATGGGTGTGGGAGAGCACGTTTGGCGTGTGCTAGTTGAGCTGCTATTCGAACCACGTTCACGCCCAGCTGCATCGCGGTGTAAGCCACGGAAAAGTGCGTGCTCTACAGCATGCACGTATGAAATATGCTTTTCGCGACGCCAAGCGGCAAGTGTTCGTGGGATCCAGTCGCCTGTATCACGCAAAAAGTTCAACCCTTCAGCTAGGGATAGCGACTTGAGTAGCAGAGACTCAGCTCGCTTGTCCGTCAACTGAATCAACTTCATCGGTCGCTTCAGAATCATAGCCAAAAGGCATGCGGGCGTCTCGGCAGCCTCTTCCAACACGCTCAGAGCAGCCTTGGCGACTTCCTCTTCTTGTGTGAGCTGCGTTACCAGCGCATCAATACCCCATTTATCAAAATCTGCCACCTCGGAACGCAACAAAGCGCGCAGCAAGCAGGTTGCATACAAACGCAGTGCCTTAGAACCCTCCATCATCCAAGACTGAAGTAGCTTACGGGAGCTTCCGTCAACGGAGTAGTCCAGGTTGGCTAGAATAAGACGGCACAGGAAATCGTGGCCTTTAGTTGTGCCCATGACATAAAGCCGCTGGAACAGGTTTGACTGTTCCATCATCTTTAGGCCCTCTTTGCTCGAGCTCATCAGTCCCAGAAGCGTGAAATACTCGCGCAGCATACGTCGTGATACATAGTCAGGTGAAAACATTCGTGCCTTAAGCACACCAATGTGCGACTCCACGATAGCAGCCTCCGGGCGTGCTTCCAGCTCTAACGCTGATGAAATCTCTGTAAGCAGTTGGCCACGACGATCAGTCTTCAAGAAGAGTAGACCTTCAGGATGGTTCAGCAGCAGTGTATACATCTGACAGGCTGGACGCAGGTAAGGAACATGATCTGGAATCCAGTACAGGTTCGAGAAATACCCCTTGTTGCCTTGATCGCAACGAAAAAACCCTGAGAGACGCTTGAAGAACTTGGTTTTCATAGCTTCCGAGAGCCTCTGGGGGTTTGTCAGTGGGCCTTCGAGCATTTCGGAAATAATATCCCAGTTCCAATTTTTGTAATTCTTGTCCGTAAGTACACGTGAACGGTTGTGCAGCATGTCCTTGAAGGTACTGTCGTCCATCTGTGCATCCAGCGATTGCTTTAGCTCGAGAACCATCAGCTCTCGTGATGTTAAACTATCCTTCAGTAGCGCCGTCGCACTCTTTGTGCCACGCTGTGTTGAAGGAGCCGCTACCGCATAGTTGGCAGAGCCACCGCCAGTTCCTGCAATACCACCACCGCCACTAGATGATGGAAGACGCACCACACCTGCAATTTGCTGGAGAGCCAGCAGATTCGATGGGCGGTTCGTATCACGTAGCAGCTCAGATGCCAGTTGCACACCATTGACACCACTACCACCATACGAGACTAGCGACACACCACGTGTGGCAATACTACCTGAATTAGCGCCGACAGCATTTGCCAGTTCACCCAGCATTTCACTAGCTCGAATCGACTTTTCACGCTGTAGTCGCTCCAATAAACTCTTTGTATGATCTCCGAGAGACATCGTGGTAGTCGTCGTGAGTGAGGTTGACGATACTAGTCGTGGAAGCGCAAGCAATGATGCACAGTGTTGGTCTGGCAGTAATCGAGAAGCCATACGCAGAATATCAGCTAACAGGTCCATCGCCGGCTCTGCCAATGCTCTAGACGGACCTGTGCCTAGAGTCACCAGCGCCTCCAAAATGCCACAGTGGATCATGGCCAGAAGGATAATTACCGTGTAATTGTCCAACAGATTGTGGTTGACTGCAAGTGGCAATTGTTCTGCGCTCGACAAACTAACAGGTAGAGCAGGAGTGTCTGCGGCTGCATCAGCAGCTGACTTGTCAAAGCTTGTCTTCTTGTAAAAAATCTCGCAAATAGTGGACAACACTGCTTTTTGTACATCTTCGCCCACAGGTCGAACCAGTAGTTGAATCAGTGACTGCAAACCTTGTGGGTTGCTCGTAAGCACCACCATACCAGTCCATGACCGCATCATAGTCACGATGGCGTTACGACTCGCCATCCACCGCTGTCTCCGTTCATTGCCTGCTGGTAAATCAGTATCCGTAAACGGTGCAAGCAGCACCTGTGAATCCACGAAAGGTTCAATAAACTTGCGTGTCGATGGCTCGTTCAGAATGAGCAGCAGTGTCATCAGCAACGAATCCGCCAGATCCTGGAACGACGGCTCTAGAATTGCATCTACGAGAATCTTGGTGCCATTAGCTTCTGCCACAACCTCCACATTCAGCAGTGCCAACTCCCGTAGCGTCTCTAAACATACTCGACGCATATTGTCGTCCTTATGTCCTGCAATAGCCGTCATTGAGGCAACCAGCCCCGTCGGCATTTGCGCCGCATCAATCTCCATGACTCTCCGCACAACCTTGAGAGCTTGTACACGTTCCGCCAAGTGTTTCTGCTCCCGCTCAAGCGAGCGTACTACAAACACAGGCAAGTTGAGGTCCACAAAGTATTTGATGCTGCCGCTGCTGCTGATGGCGTAACGCAGCGCTCGGAGTGCTCCTGCACGCGTAGATGTGTCCGAGTCGCACACGAGTCTCCGCATGGCCTTCATGAGTCGATCCATGGGGAAACTGTCGAGCAGTAGTGGGTCATTCTTGAGCTCCTATTGATAGAGAATACTTGTATTAGTGTATTGTATAAGGAAATCGAGAGACTTGACGCACGTAGCAGATGCGGCCTGTACTGTCGAGCTTCGACTTGCGATCCAAGTTGCTGCGCTCGATGAGTGTGCAGATGGCGGCCAAGCTGCCGTCTCCACGAGGAGCAGAGCCTCTCCGCTGTGTCGACATGCTGGGATCAGGCTCCGATGGCCCGTAGGTTCACCCGCAAGCGAGGGGGAAGATGCCCGCGACGTTTTGATAATGCGCACAACTGTTTAGTGACCTGTACCTCGTTTTAATGCCACCCATAAATGGGTGCGAAAATCTGTGTTTTATAAACGGATTGAAAACCCATTTTGGGTGGTTTCACAACACCATCCATCGATCGACAGCCGCGAGACCAAAGGGAGATGGCGACTGTGGGCATGAACCGACTACTGCGCGGCGTGGCGGCGCTGACTGTGTCGGCTCCGCGTGCGAGTCTGGCGCGTGCGGCCAGTACGCAGACGGTGCCGGCCAATCTGTCGCTGGCCGAAGAGAAGCCGATGCCGCCGCCGCGCGTGATCCCAGCGGCGCAGGAGGTCAAGGTGACGCCGACTGGAGACCTGGAGCTGCAGCTGTTGTCGCTGTCTGAGGACGCACAGGGTCTGGGCTCCGTCACCATGGATGGTGAAGTATTCGGCGCGCCCGACCGCGTGGACATCCTGCAGCGCGTGGTGCGCTGGCAGCTAGCTTGCCGTCGTGCCGGCACCAACAAGACCAAGACGCGCTCCGAGGTGAGCGGCTCCACGCGCAAGCCGTGGAAGCAGAAAGGCTCGGGACGCGCCCGTGTGGGCGACATCCGTGCGCCGCAGTGGCGCGGAGGCTACCGCGTTCACGGCCCCGTGCTGCGTGACTTCTCGTACAACCTGCCCAAGAAGGTGCGCGCCATGGGCCTGCGCGTGGCGCTCTCCACCAAGCTTCGTGAGGGAAAATTGGCAGTTGTGGATTCGCTGGACGTTGATGTACGTTGCTGTTGTTGAGTGCAGAGTGGGTGTTGGAGCTTATGATGTGGATTGTTGATGGGAGCAGGTTACCAAGACAAAGGATATGAAGAAGCTGCTGGGCGGTCGTGGCTGGGACCACGCGCTGTTCGTGGGCGGTGAGGAGGTGGAGTCGAGCTTCGTGCTGGCGACGCGTAACATCCCGTACGTGGACACGATCCCGCAGAACAAGATCAACGTCTACTCGATCCTTCAGAAGGACCTGCTGATCATCACGAAGGATGCTGTCAAGTACCTTGAGGAGCGTCTTCACGTGGACTAGAGAAGCGGTTAGATGGATGGCACGTACAGACAGTCAGGAGGGCGAGCAAGGTGTGAAGTGCCCGAAACCGAGTTACAGATAGAGCGTGACCGACTTTGGGAAGCACTGGAGGAATGCACTCGTGTATCGTCCTATTTCATTTTCATTCTCATACTTAAATCGATGGCGCTTCGCTGAGATCAACCGTCGGTGAGAGCTCCGGGTGCTTCACAGTAGCCCGCAGTCGCTCCTCCACAGGTGCTGGTTCACTAACCTCAATTGCCGCCGAGTCACAGGCGTTCAGTAGATGTGCCTGGCCCAGGAATTCCTTGGCTTCTGTTAGTTCAAGCGTCAGTGCCTCACGTTGCTTCGTCATCACTGCTTGCAGCTCGTCTCGCTTGGCCTGGAAGTCTCGTCCATTGGCCATCACCTTCATGAGTGTCTCCTTGATCAGTCGACTCTCGCGCTTGATCTCTGCTAAGTCACTGGCACTGGCGCCTGCTCCCGGTTCAAACTCACCCACGGCCATACGCTCCAAGTGCCAGCCGTTGAGGTCGCCCATGCGAGCGCTGGGTGCGCTCAGATCTAAAATCTCGCGGAAGTTGTCGACATTGCGGCGTTGCTACAAGAAACAGTTAGTCGGATCTAGCAATGCCAATCGCTGGGTAACGTACGTCGTAGACTTCCGCGAGCTCCGTCCACTTGCCATCCAGGTCGTTGCGCGTGTACAGGTCGCACAGCTCGCAGATCGTAGCAGCAGCGTCAGCTCCTGGCGCGCCATCGTCCTCCTTCCCCTTACTTCGCGGCAGCATGAATCAAAGCTGGTAATATCAGAACTTTGATTCAAAAATGGTATCAGAAATGGACTCAGATTCAGATTTAAAAGCTCGAACTTCAACCGTACCGTAACGGTTTCAATAGTAGGTCTCATAGTTAACCCAAGACTAATTTTCGCCAATTATTGATCTTGATAGGCAAGCATGAGCAACGCCTTCAAGCATGGGGACCTGACGCTCTTCTCATGTCTACGCATCCGGTGCCCCGCATACTGGCAGTTCACCAAGTTGGTTGTCCCTCCTGATGCTTCTCTCTCCTGGTCAAACGAAATGGAGTAGTGACGACGCTGTGGAGGCCTATTGTCTACGATGTAACGTAGCCCTCCCTTCCACAAAGGCTCTAGCGCTACAGTGCGCTCACACATGATGCTTAACCACCCACAAGAGCTAGCAGACTTTAATGCAGGAGCTAGTACCGAGCACTCTTTACTCAGGTGACCCCAAGGTGATGGATCTGTTGATTCGATGGATTTGTGGCAGTTTGCAACCGCTGTCAATTGTGATCGAGTCGGGCTCGTCAAGTTCCTGTCGATGGGGAGGGTTGAGTTGCCTAATCGAGACACAATTTGTCGTATCGTGGAACACAAGGCGGCGAAGCAACGGCTTGAGACCATGCAGCGGGTGCGTAAAGAGGTGGAACATTTCTCACTCTCTGCAGAAATCTGGCAATCGAACTATGATAGCTGCTACGGAAGAGATAAATACCTGGTACTGCTGTGCCACCACTTGAATGAGGCTTTTGAGCCAGTTACATTGCCCTTGAGTATACTAAATACTGGAGATGGAGGTGTGGACAACTTGGTCAAGGACATTATGAGGGAGTGGGGGCTCTCGATGAAAAAAGCATCTCTACTTCTAAGCAATAACGACAAGATGGCTTGCCAGCTCGCTACGTACCTTCTCGTTCAACGGTTCCCTGATACTTGGGCAGTGGTTCAGCGTTCATGATCCAATGTGAGTATCCGCAGGCCAAAGACATCAGAGCAAAAGTGGTCAGGTTGAAGCGAGCACTTCAGTAGTACGACTATTTTTAGTCCTGCTCATTTTTTGTGTATGCACATTTATATATTTTCGCTGGCTTGACATGCGCTGCCACTACGAGGTGTTGGCTGTTGCGCGGGACGCGTCAGCAGCGGAGATCAAGAAAGCTTTTCGATTGCAAGCATTGAGATGGCATCCGGACAAGCACCAGCAGAACGGTATCTCGAATGAGGAAGCTACAGAACAATTCCAGACCATCCAGAACGCTTACGAGGTACTTAGCGACCCACATGAGAAGAAATGGTATGATGAGCACCGTGAGCAAATTCTACGCGGTGGAGATGGAAACGAGGAAGATGAAGACGAGGACGAACTCAACCTTTTCCGGTATTTCAGTGCCTCGGTGTATTCGGGTTTCGGCACGGATGAAAAGAGCTTCTACTCTGTGTACGGTGAACTCTTTACTAAGGTACGTCGACTGCAGTTTAATGCAGTGGCTTTATTTTATTGTAACATTAATGATTATTTTATGCTACAGATTGATGCACTGGACTTGGAAGGTGGTGATGGTTCGAGTTCTGTTGCACCAGAGCTTGGTAATACAACAACGCCGATGGATGATGCCAACTACTTTTACCAGCACTGGAAGAGTTACACGACCCAGCGCAGTTTTGCGTGGGTGGATGAGTATAAGACGACTGACGCACCCACGAGATTGGTGAGACGAGCGATGGAGAAGGAAAACAAGAAGCTGCGAGATGCTGCTAAGAAGGCGTTTACTACTGAAGTGCGCGAACTTGTGGATTTCGTGTTTCGTCGCGATCCGCGTGTACGGGCCTTTCAGAAACAGAAGGAACAGGAGAAGGAACAGCGCCGACTTGAAGAAGAGGCTAAGAAACGCGAGAGGCAGGCTGCGTATGATGCCGAGCGACGTGCATTTCAAGAACAGCAGGAGAAGCTCTGGGCTGACAACAACATGGAGACTAGTCGTGTTGCAGACAGAGATATCGAGCAGGAACTCGAAAAGCTGCGAAAGAAAATGGATGCAGATGTTCTCGTATGTGACTTGTGCAGCAAGACGTTCAAGTCCACGAAGCAGCTGCAGAACCACCTCACATCGAAAAAGCATCGTGAGAAAGAGGAGGAGCTCGGAGTGTATAGCGATCTCAGCATTTTGGATGATGAAATGGACAAGGCACTTCAAGAGGAGCTTATCGCTCTTGGCAAGGTGAAGCTTGAAGCTAGTGATGACACTGATGCGCCAACCAAGTCGCCTGTTGAAGATGCTGTGGAGGATGTCGATACTGAGCAGCAGGAAGCAGATGATGAGGCTGCACTAAAGAAGGCGGAGGCTGAGCGTGTGCGACTTGAAAAGGAGCAGAAGGCAGCCGAGAAGCGTCGGGAGCGCAAGGAGATGCGCAAGAACAAGAAAAAAGAAAATGTAGAGAAGATCGTGAGCGGTGCACGGTCGAAAAAGGAGAAGAAGGAAGAGGAGGAAGAGCGTGGTCGTGGGAAAAAGGGCAAAAAGCGAAGATAGAGGCTGGAATCTGTAAATCCAAGATCACTAGAGCTTTGATAGTGGTTGGAGTATAATGGATGATTATGCGGAATGACTTCTTAAAGTTGTGGCACAAGCTTCGCAAACAGGCATCCATTTGGACGCTGCACACTTTGTTACTGCTGGTGCCGTAATACAGCTTGAGCAGTATATCACGACCTCTTCCGGAGCATCAATCACAGCCTTGAAGGATGATGTATGCTCCTTGACTGACAACTTGTCATGGGTGCGCATATGGTTGAGTTCACGCTCTTCCTTCCAACGTGAGACCCGGGCACGTTGTTCTTCGCGTCGTTGCTGGTCAAGCTTCTTCTTCAGAGCAAGATCACGTTGAACTCGTTCATGGAGTGAATCAAATTTCTTGTGAACTTGGTCAAAGAGCCACTGGAGGCCTGCTTCCAGACGTTTGTCTACCACACCGCCGTAAACTGCAGGCTTAGCAATACAGGGGCTGATCTTGGAACTGGGGAATTTGTTCAAACATAGCAAGTTCTGCAACTCCTGTTCTCCTACAGCGTCAGAATGATCTCGTTTGTTGGCAAAACTGTACAATTGACATACTTCGATCAGTAAGGCATATGGCTGTTGCCATTTGAATCCGAGTGCACGTACATTAGCAACGGTTTATTGACCATGAGTTCGTTTGCCATCGCTTCTTCGAGCACGGTTGCAGCTTGATGCATTGAATTTTCGTTTGAGGAGTCGACCACGAAGATAACACCATGAGCCTGAGCACCATCCGGGTGTTAATACAAATGTACAAGAGAAGGTATCAACAATGGCAGACTTACGTCAGCGTAGTATTCCTTCCACACGTTGCGAAATGCAGGGCCACCTCCAAGGTCGTAAAATGTAGCAGATCCTGTTTCTGTCTGGAATGTGGCAGACGTGAAGCCTGCACTCGGTACGTGCTCCTTATCCAGATCACCTTGTAAAGTGGATAGTAGTGTAGTTTTCCCAGCTCCATCTATACCAATGATCAATAGCACGATCTCCATTGTACGGGTGACTTTCAGTATGTCCTGGTTGTGCTCAGGTTCTTCTGTTCGTGACTTCTGTGCTACTGCTGTCCCGTTGATATTTTGAGTAGGGTGAAGCTTCAGACACATGACATGTATATTGCTCTCTGTCTTTCCATCATCATATAAGACGGTGAAGCTACCGTCGTCGTCGATAGCTGTAATACTGCCGGGGAAAAATCGGGGTCGACCCTTATAACGACATAATACACGATCGTTCACTTTGAAATGAGCATCAGCTTCGAGTTGGTTTCCCTCCAAACTTTCTCTGGACTCAATAATGATGCGTGCAGCAACCACGTCTCTAATGAAAGCTTTACAACACAGACGGTTAGTTTTCAGTACTTTCATCCCTGCTCTAGCAAACTTCACCTTTGACTGAGTTTGGCTTTTCACGTAGAATTTGTTTGGCCAGGTCATCCATAACGGGGATCACACTGGTGGACATGAAGTCCGCCATCTTTCGTCGATTGGTAAGCTTCTTGGCGTAGCCTACGTTCCTCGAGTGGTGTGAAAAGCGGCCGGCCTTTTGTTCATCCACGAAGTCGTGAATGAAGTGGTAGACACTTTTCGGTTGGTAAAGCAGCAGCGACTCAATGAGCGGCATCAGGACTGGATCCACGCAGCGCCGGAGGTATTCGTGCTCATTCTCTTCAGCTTTATGAGGCGTTCCTGCATAACGAACACAAGTCAGAGGCGTATCATTTTCTATTGACTACGAACGCAGCGTACCAGGGATACTTCGAGGTGTTGTCTTGGTCGCTTCACGCAACCTTCGGACGCTCATCCTGTAAAATGTTGTCCCGTACTGCTTGCCTATGTGCTCTCTTCGCTGGTAGAGTCTATCACGAGCACCACCTGTTGCAGGCTACGAAAATAGCGAAGCCATGTCTAAATCGGAGTTGATGATGCGCACAGTTGACGAGCTCAGCAACCGTTACGAATATTAGATTCTGTCCGAAATTAGAATCCATCCGAAAATTAGGTCGTCCTAGTTTAGGAATGACAAACTCCCGGTGCAATCATTGCAACACAATCATCGATGAGAAATGGATTTGTCCACTGCAAACCAAAGATTCACTCCGCACGCTGACAACGCAGCTAGATAGTTCAGCACGCCTTTCCTAGTCAAATCAGCGAAATGGCATTTGGTCAGCGTCGAAGTGGTCGAAAGCGACTGTCAACACTAGCCATGTCTCTCGCACTAAGCCCTTCCTTTGGAGCCGCACGTCGGTATCCATCGGGGTGGCCGTCACAGTGACTCGAATGTTGCGCACAGATTGTGTATGAGTCAAACAGTCTGTGCGAGACTCGTGGAGGCACGCTTTTGGTAGCCTGAGCTCCTCGTAGAGAAGACGGCCTTGCTCGAGAAACAGCAGCATTACAGCACGTAACAGTTGCAGCAATACATGGTGTCCTCGTCGTTGTGGCGCTGATGCACTTGTGGTCTCTCGAGCGTCAACGGCACGAAACGCACGGACTCTACTCGGAACGATCTACACGACGACAGATCGAGCAACAAGAAGGTCTCTTGCAACAACCTTCGAGCCAAACAAGCCTTGACGAGGAACTTGCCTTCTGCAATAACGGCCCACGTTACGAACCATAGTGAACGCAAGTGAACATTTGTCGTGAAACGAATTCAAAACACTGGCTTTACGCACTGGCTATGCACGCAAGTCGCCCCATCAGCGAGTGGGACATTTGCTGTGGACTGCCAGCAGGCAGTGCTGCTCCATTTGCCCACCCGATACGTGCCAGAACTCCCTCGAGTCGCAGACTAATTGCCTCTCGCGGACTAGTTGCCTCTGCGTGTTGCCACTCGGAGTGAGAACGCGAAAACCCCACCAACTTGGCGGTAGGCGGTCAGTTGCAGTCGCTGCACCAAGAGACCAATCTGACAAACTCTCTCCACTGCAAACCATATTCCAGAGACAAACAACGTGGCGAGGGTGCAAACGTGTCAAACTCCTTCTCACAACGAGAACAGGCAACATGAGGAGCATTCAGGCCCTCGCGGTGTTTGTGGCAACAGCGTTGACAGTTGCTGTCAAGGCGGAAGATGTGTGTAGCCCACCAGACCAGAACACACTGATGAGCAATTGTTACGGGGCTTGCAGTTCATCACTCTGCGTGAACTACGCGTCATCGGCGTCTGAAGACAAGAGCACTAGTAGTGATGGAGGGTTCCTCTATAAAGGCTGCTCATCAGCTAGTATGCCGACGTGCAAGACCAAGGTGACGTCAGGGAACTGTGAGGTGCAATGTCTAGTGGATACGTGGGCTAGTTGGGGGATGCCACAGTGGACACTGACGATCGCGCAGCCTCAGAGTGATAAGGCAGACACCGCCGTGTTCCAGAAGATTGACGACCTGGTGCTGCCGCCTACATTGCAGAATTTGTACGTGGAAACGAGGTCCCATGATGCTCCAGTTCCTCTGACGTGGTTGTAATTTGCAGGTCGATCGTCGGTGCGACGGCTAGTTCACAGATCATTGTCCCGCTCTCCTTTTCGTCGAATGCCTTCCGCAATGGCTCAGCACTACAGCAAATGTGCGTGCGGTTTGTGAATGTATGACAGGGTGCAAGTACTGACAGAGTTGTTGTTTTTGGTTGTATAGCATCATTTCAGACGTTAGTGTAGGTGATATGCTCACCAACATTTTTCCAGACACTCTTCAGACTCTGTACGTTGGTATGCGTATTCCTCTTTTGAAGTTTCAACTAATTTGTACTTTTACGTGTGTAGTATCATTCAGCGATCAAAACTCACTCAATTTGACCCGCGTGGCTCGCATGCGTTTACGTCGGTGTCCACTTTGTACGTGCGCAATTTCAAGGTGTTTGCGGTGAAATACTGACATCATCTATTTCTTCTGCAGAGACTTGCGCGACAACGAACTATCGGACATCCCCTCCATTATTTATGAAATGCGCAACCTGTCAGCTTTGTATCTACAAGGCAACAGTATCGCAGACGCTCACGTCACTCTTCCACAGCTCCAGTATTTGCAAGAACTGCCAGTTTTTGAAGCCAACCTAACAGTCAATGGAAGCTGCTCCACAGGTTATGAAGCAGTATCGTGGGCCGACAAAAGCGTGTGCTATACAAACGGTGACGGTTTGGGCAGTATTAATGGTGACGGTTCCAAGGAAGAGAGCACTACTTCTACAGCAAGCGAGAGCAACAGCAGCTCTGTCGTGCTATTTGTTGTTCTTGGCCTTACGCTATTCGTTGTTCTTGCTGTGGTCGGCGGCGTTGTTCTTCTACGACAATGGAAGAAAAAGGCTGCTACAGAACAACACGATTCGCTTGTGTCAGGCGATGGCAAAATCAAGGCCAACCTGAAAAGCTTTCGAGAGCGGATGGGTGTCTCTAACACTACAATCCAGACTACAGACCTTGAAACATCGCTGAACGAGTATAACACTGGCGGTGGTCTGCGCAAGGCTGCATTCAAGGAGATTCCAGCATCAGACATGGTCATGCTGAACCAGTTGTCAATTTCTGGTCCTGTGACTGTCGGGCTTGCTGAACATCGAACGCGTTTGGTGCTCGTTACTAAACTTCAGCCAAGTGATGATGATGTGGAAGCAGCATTGGATATGGTCCCGAGACTTTCACAAATGCGTCATCCACAACTGTTTTCAATTACTGGACTTGTGTGGGACGAACGTCACGCTATGACTGCAGTGTGTGAATATATGACACTGGGCACGCTAGAAGCATATCTCCGAAATGCTGGTTCAGAGCTCAACTGGAAAAATTTCAAGATGAAAGCAGCAGCTGAGATCGCGCGTGGGCTCATGTATCTGCACAGCCAGCACATGGTCACTTATGACGGACTGAACGGTAGATCTGTGTTTGTGGATCCCGACAAGGGCTGCAAATTGAACCCGGTTCAGGCAGCACTCCCTACCGACGGATCATCACGGTATAGCTGTCAATCGTACTACCGCTATTGCGATTCGACCACTAAGGCATTTTTCGCTCCTGAAATCCTGATTGGTGAGCCATCTCGGTCGTCTTCTGATATGTATGCGTTCGGTGTGCTACTTGCACACCTGGACACGTGCCAAACTGCGGATGAAATGATCAGGAGTTCGTGGAGAATGCGTACGCACATTGGTGATTTCGACACAGACAACGGCACTCTTCTTTCCACTGATGGCACAGTTGTGACAACTGGTAGTGATTCAGACAACTCGCGTCGACGTACCACCCAGCTTGAAAGTTTGCCAAGTACCAACAGCTCACGTGCACTGCAGAGTTCGCGTAGTCTTGCTCTGGAGGAAAACCGACGACGAACCACTCCTGTCTTGGGTACTCAAAACAACGATGACACGAGCTTCATGGGAATGTTTACTTTCACACCCGAATGCCCCACCATGGTCCGTGAGCTGGCTGGCGCGTGTCTTCAGTACGACCCATCGCTACGCCCCAGTGCATCCTACATCGCAGCCATGCTGCACATTTAGGCAGGCCTTACGTGCCTGAACGCAGAGATAGTATACATAAAACCAAAAAGTACCATATCAACTTTGATTGAAGACAACCACGACGGACTACAGTATATGAGAGAGGTGTTTCTTCTCCTTTTCTTTTGACGTCTACTCCCATCATGTGACGGCTGCATTATTGACTTGAAATCACTTCAAAAGCTCCCATGGCGAGGCAGTATCCCGTAAATTCTCGTTGTGGTCCAAGTTCTGCTTCGTTCTCACCGAATAGCGAACATCTCGAAGTCGCTAATGCGTGTGCCATATGCCTCGAAGGAATGGAGGAAAACTTGGCAGCTTTGGAGTGTGGCCATGTTTTCCACCATGTTTGCGTAAAGGAAGCACTTTCACTCCGTCGAACTTGTCCTGTGTGTCGACGCAGCACAAACAACGCAATTCCATTGTACTTATCCTTTGATGCTGGGGGTGCAAACCGTAGCAGTTCTAGTTGCAAAAAAACATTTTGCAACGTACCAACTGCATCGCGTCTTCCAGAGCAGCTGAGAGAACTGAGGATTGAGCTGGAGCGTGTCTACGAGATTCAGCGAATGACCTCAAGCCATTCGTTTCGACTGGAGAACGATTTTGTGCGTCGAGGGCAGCAACTCGAGCAGACCACGCGTCGGATGCAGCAGATCCAGAGCGAATTGGACAATACAAACGCGATGTTGAAGAGATACAAACATATTGGTAAGATCATGTGGATTCCGTACATATACGATGGTACGGTACTAACATTTCGCTGCTTGTCCTCTTCAACCTCACTCGCAGTAAAAACGAGTTATGAGCAATTGAACGAAGCGCACCGGACAAATGAAGAGTATGTGCGTAAAGTTCGAACTATCGCAGATCGCATGGTGGAGAAAACCCACGAGCGCCAGCACACTTACTGTCGAAGCTGCGAGAACGAATGGGCCGCGATAAAGCGCGTCGCATTGGAATTCGCCACTGCGGTCGGTTCAACACCACGAAATGCCTACTGTTCGCGCCACGGCCGCCATACAGCTCCGAGGAGCATAAGCAGAACGTCTTCGCACGGGACTTTGGCAAGGACTCAGCGCCATGATCGAGTCGATTACGACTTTTGAAGATTGATCTGATCGATGACCAGGCTTTGTTCGAAGTGTCCGAACAGACCTTGTTTCACACGGCTACTGTGCTGTGCAGGCACTGGACAAAGTTGCTATCGTAGTCACCGCAGAAGTAACACCAGTGCGTTGCTAGTCACAATGAAGTCCCCTTGGTTCGTGCGGGAAATTGCTATGTTGCGTTTGGCAGCGGCCATTTTGCATTTGTCATTTTGCCATTTCGAGGCGTTTCGTCACCTGTCCACAATCGAACGACCGAGTGTTTATGTCGATTATGGATCCCTTCTGATTCCATTCTAATCAACCGCAGGAATCCGTCACTCGCAGCGAATGCCCCTACAGGCATCGAAATGCACTCGCGATTTCCAGCGCTGTCGCTACAGACCACAGAAGGAGAGCAGACCCCAGCATGAAGATGAAGAGCCTGTCATGTTGCTGCGATTCTGAGGCGTTGTGATCTCCGTAACTCTCCCAGAGACGAGCCGGGAGTCGGAGCGATCCCGAACATCTTGCATTCACTATGGCCAAGATTTCGAAGCGGTACCCAGTGCTGCTGGATTGGCCAAAATGGCGTCAATTTTGGCCACCATCCGTTGACCTCGCTGCACGAGATACAAAAACCAAGTACACGTCAAAAAGCCAGACACGTACCGTAGTGCGCTCGAATAGCTGATCCAAGGGCTCGACACCAGTGGTTCCATCAGTGACGCATTTTCAACACAAGGCTTGTCTCTGCATTGCATACAGCAGCGACTTGAGCTGTTTCCATCGTCAGATAACAATCGGCTGGCATTCGGTCGGCTGCCACAACAGGCTTAGGATTTATTAATACACTCGCACTCGCTCGAGTACTGCCGTCTTTGGTCCCTATCTCAGCCCGTGGATGCTGCTCTTTGCGTCTGCCAAGCCCTCGCCCTGCATGAAGAAATCCGACGACGCTGCATATCTAGAGACAGAAGCCCGTTCGGAAACCAATCGCCATCGACTGGCAACTATCATGAACGCCGACGATGCTGTCAGCAAGAGCTCACTCGCGTTCATCTTGGGGGGCAATGCAGACGACGACCACAGTCAATCTACTGCAACGTTCGGTACGTTGCAATGCGCAATCGAAAGTTGCAGATTCGAAGCTTCCGTGGTTTGGCACGGACTGATGACTTCATCTTGATGCTTGTGCAGCTCATCTCACGGTTGGTTCGAGTGTTTCCGCGACGGAGAACAGGGAAGCAAATGTACCGATGCCAGCGGCACCGAAAACTTCTGTCAAGAAGTCACGCATTTGCAAGTTTGAAAATTGCACACGCTACGTGGTGAACCGTGGACTTTGTATTGGTCACGGCGTACGTTGTAGTGCATTTCGGTGAAATTGATCTTGTTGCACTTTGGATCTAACGGTTGAACATGCGCTGTGCAATACAACTTTATAACAGGGTGGCAAACGATGTGCTGTCGTGGGGTGCACGAGCAGTGCTAAAAATTTGGGTGTATGTTGGAAACACGGTAAGAATGGCACGATTTCCGAAAAAGGTGGCTTCATGATTTGCTAAAGCAGCGTTGCGGATAATAACACGTGCAGGAGGCTCCACTAAGTGCACTGTAGCAGGATGCGAAAACCGTGCCAAGTCACGTGGTGTTTGTTGGTCTCATGGCGGAGGTACGGGAACATTTTTGTATTCTGTTGATTCACTTCCATCTGACTTGATTCTCTTGCTCAGGTCGCAAATGTAGCGAGGAAAACTGCACCAAGACTGCGGTCTCGCATGGTCTCTGCTGGGCTCACGGAGGAGGTGAGCTACATGAATTGTATATTTCTCTTGCAAATTTGACTCTTTTAGGCTGCCTGTGTACTCACATACTGGAGCTTCTTCTCTTCGCCTTGTCGCTTTTGCCCTTGTTGTGTATTTGTTGCTTATCGCTTGTTTTGTTTCAGGCAAGCGATGCGTTGTGGAAGGATGCCGTAAACCTGCTTACGAGCGCAACGGCAACGTTTGCTCCTTGCATCAAGCAACCAACTCTGGATCTTTGCAGAATCCTGGGAAACGATGATGGTGGTCCCCGCTCGTTTTGCGAGTGTGCGCATAGAGAATCATAGGAGACTTCCAGCTACTCCTAGCACATTGAAGGCTCGTTGCGGGGACAAATCGGAAGTAGGGAAGCGCGTTGAATATTTATTGTCACGATAGTTTTGACGCACTTCGAGCTTGTAGAAAAGGGCAATCCAAATTTTTCTTGCAATTTGCTGCTGTCCAACTTTGCTAACGTGTTTTGATGAACGAATTTCATAACGACCACCGAAAAGACGAGACTCGCTTTCGGTGAGTTTGAATTGCATCTACAGATGCGGCACTCCGCTCCGAGCAGCGAAATATGCGCAGCGAAATGAGTCGTTGTACAGCGACGCATTCATTAGTGGCACACTTGCGTGGATAATATTCAACCCGAGTACTCACGTAATCAGGTTCTTTGACGAGATGCTACTACAGTAATATGCACTCCAAGCACAAGTGTCTCCTTTTTCAGCCGAAGCCTGCTGAATGTTATGTATAACGTGACGTCAAGTATGATGAATGCTTATTCGTCACAATACAATCTCTTTTAATTTTACGTCAAGAATCGTACGCAGAATTCCACAAAATCAACACAACTTATGCATCATTCACGATGAGTCACGGACAATAATAATCAATGGAGGTAAATGTTTGCAAGTTGTGTTTTCTTTATACATAAGAATTGAGTTCCTGTTTTGGTGGGTCATCCCATTTACATAAGTGTGAGCTTACATGTTCCCGTGAAATCTGCTTCATGCAGCAGCATCTGGCGCAGATGGCGTCCGTGCTCGTAGAAATAAAATAGATTCGGGACGACTTCATGACTTGCCAATTTGATCAGAGCGAAAGCTACAGCTTCATCGCACCATTGTTGAAAGCCAACGCTACGTCAGCCATCGTCGGTCGTCGCGCGGGATCCTTGTCCAGACATGCGGTGATGGTTTCCTTCATCACACCAGAGCAAAGGCGATTCAAGCGGAATCCAGTCTTTTTCGCAGTTGGGGAGAGATCGTCGCGACTTGACCTCTCCATCGATAACTTTCGCGCGTTCATCACCGGAGTCTCACCGGTATCGATTTCCACAAGCACTACGCCGAATGCGTAGACGTCTGATCTTTCCGTGGGTTGTTCGCCGCGAAGAACTTCTGGGGCCACGAAGATTTTACACTCATTGTCCAGAGGTGAAAGTTTGACGTAGTGGAAAATACTGAAGAGACTCAGTTTGGCGGAGAAGTCCTTGTCCAGCAAAATATTGAACGCATTCAATCGACCATGGACAATGTTCTGCTTGTGCAGGAACGCCATTGCCTCTGAAATTTGCCGAGCGATGGCGTGCTGCTTCGGCACGGACAACTCGATAACATTGTTGATGGTGCAGTCACGTAGCGCACCCTTGTCGACATATTCAACGACAGCGCAGAGTTCCGTGCCATCTGCGTCCCACATAGCGCCTCGGAAGGCAGCAATGCGCGGGTGCTTGAGCTCGAACATGAGTTCAATCTCCGTTACGAAGTCCCGGAGCAGCGCTTTTGAAGCTGTGTTGCTCTTGATTTTCTTGACGAGAACAGCCTCATGCTTATACTCGCCCAGCCACAGTTCGGAACGGCTGCTCACGCGCAGCATCTTGTGCATGAAGACGTCGTCGTAGGACAACCGAGTCAAGCCGATATAACCGTCTGCCACAGACGCGAGCAACTCAAAGTCTGAAGTCGTCTGACTGGAGGCGTTGGAGCGGGGTACACCGAGCTCCATATACGGATGGTCCGACAGGTCGCCCATGCCAATCGCAATTGATGGAATAGTGCTGTTCATGAGCTTGGGTTGCTCATTTCTTCGCCGACGACAACACCACCAAATGAGACCAATTAATAGCAGGAGCATGACAGCCCCCAAACACGCGCCGAGAATGATCCACGTCTTGTTTGATGAAGAAGACGAAGAATCGCCTTCAGTTGATGCAGGAACAGTTGTTGCAGGCTGCTCTGTGACAGTAGTGTTCGCGGATCCATCACTTCCCACACAAAATATGAAAGAATCATTGAGCGCGCTTTGAACTGAAGTGTCCGGACATGCGCTTGTGTTGGTGGTACCGTCAATCGTAAACATTTGCAGATTTGCGAGAAACGTGAACTGCTGCACTGTTAGGTCCGACGCATTAATGGGATTGCCAGCCACTGTCAGAAACTGCAGAGTTGACAAATTAAAAATCACGTCGGGGATCGTTTTCAGCGAGTTGTCTTGCAAATATCTGATTGTGCCACGAGAAGCCATCAGTACGAAAAGTGAAATTGACAAGACTAGTACAGCACTTACAAGGTTGTGATCGCTGGGAAGTTGTCCGCCACTAGATCGAAGTCTGTTAGAGCGTTCGATGATAAATCCCTGCACACAACAAAAGATCTTTGTTAGTAATCCTTGTAACAGGAAATCCATGGTGGCTTGACGTACAGCAGGGTAAGGTTGGTGAAGGTCTCGTCTTGGAAGGCGGAGTCCACGGTCGTGATGGCATTGCCAGCGAGGTCACTGCGATAGCCAGATAATTATGATGAGACAAACTTCGCTGCAACAATTGTAATAGTAGGGCTTCGTACATGACGGTGACGGAGTCTCCCGCAATAGCAGACGTAGGGATCTCACTTAGTGAGCAGTTGTTGAAGTATCTGTTCACACACACAAAAACGTTTTGTCAATCATTCCGTGACCGGGTTGTATTACCACAGCTACTCACATTCTTTTGACACTATTGAGTGGTAGGGCGTTATCCAGCCCAGACAATGTCAGATTCAAGAATGTCACTTTGTCCAAAGTGGTATCCGGCTGGATGTTCATGGACGCAAGTTCCAGCGACCCAGTGAGCGGTTCCTCTCCTTGATCTGCTTTTCTGAACGTCAGATCTGTAACATGATCGTCCAACTGCAATAGCCCCACTCGTTCAAAAGGCCCAGCACCTGCTGTGTCATTGCTCTCAGCCGGCTGAAAAACCCACTCGGTAGCACTTGAGCTGAAGGCGTCGAGACAAAGTGCTGACTGTCCCGACGACAACGTGACACAGTTCGTGTCGTTCACACAGTTGATGGAGTTGGCCGAGGACTGACCCACGACCACACAGGCTCCGTTGTTGCTACAGCCTCCATTGCAGCTCGTCGTGAGAGTGTTGAGTGTGCCACTTGTCGCGCTGGAACCTGAGGAACTAGCGCTTGAAGCAGCGTGGAGCAGCCCCAAGATGCTGAGCGCCAGAGTCCACACGCGCATAGAAAAATACACCAGACCCTGGAGACGAAGACTGAATGAATATTAAGGAGTGGAAGGCCTCGAGGGAGCTACGCACCGCTCGGTGTCAGGGTATCCTCGAGCTGAAATGGGACGGACTAGGATGTCACAGTACGCGCCACCGTGGCGGTCACTAATAGACTACGAAGTATTTAGCTGGGGTTCTGCGAGACCTTGTGGGGGAGGTGTGTGGCAATGCAGCCAGGCCGCTCTTTCGCCAGCGGACGAGTGCGCGCACATTCCACAGAGAGCCATTAACGACGTGACGAAGCCATATTGGAGTCATGGCCACTGTGCGCGATTTCTACCAATGGGATGACCGGAAAATCGAGCGAGACGGCAGGCTATTGGCGGACGAAAGGACGTCCGCACTGTCTTTGCAATTGGTACAGTGTGCCTGTAAAGGCAGAAGATACGCTTTTTGGCTTGTCAAGGTGTAACACCTTCACTTTTCAATTGTTGGAGATTGCGCTAACGCTTTGAGTAAATACATGGTTCTCCAGGGAGCTTACAACGCATGCCAAGTCGCGCGGAGGATGATACAAGTGGCGCGATATAATATATTCTGGGCATCTCTGCAATTTCGTGGAGAAAATGGCCTTATAGGAAAATTGCGCAGTCGTCTCGACGCTCGGTGGCGAACGAGTGGCTGTCGCTGTGAATCGTATTCACTGAAAATGACTCGATAGGCACAGGCTGTCGCTCTGGCCTTGTCTGCACTTGTTGGAAGATTCGCGTCTCTCCGCTATATCTGCGTATGCTGGGAGTTCGAGGTGCGCTGCTCCTTTCGAAGCCATGTGACTGCAGCCTCGAAAACGTCGAGAGCTTGTCGTCTGGCAAGAGGCAGGTACTTCGGGTCCAGGATCTGCTTCATCAAGTACAAGCTGCTCACCGGGTTCATAGCGAGGAACGTGTTACGCGCTTGGTGCTGAAGGGTTCCCAGCAGCTCAACCGCTGCGAGTTGGTGATCGGTAGCAGCAGCAGCTGCAGTGGTTGTGCTAGCTCGAGGCAACGCGACTAATTGACACACGAGATCGAGCAGTTCAACGGGGGAGCTGCAGCTGCAACTGCTCCACGGTATCGTCGGCTTGCTCTTATCGACAACGACTTGAGGAGTGCTCTGTAGCAACCGGGCAGATGCATGGGCATCCTCCTTGACGTAGTTGCGCTTGACTTTGGACACGATTTTCAGGTAAATTGGCTGCACAGTCATTACTACGATCTTCGTGTAGACCATGTCATGTAAGTCACTCGAGTTCTCGTCAAGTCCGCTGATCTGCATGAGCTCAATGATCTTGTACGTCATGACTTCCTGATAAAGAACTGATACGCACAGCCGCACACTCTGGAGGGTGGGGCCTACACCTGATATCCAAACGTTTTGTTTAAAGTCAAGCCAAAACTTACGCAAGAACTGCGTAGCTGGCTGTCGACCATCCACGAACAGCGCTTCAAGTGCCATTTGCATTCGTTCGCGTGTGTCTGGTACGGATACGAGCAGAACGCAGATATCTCGAAACGAGACAAACGACAAACCAGAGTCCTCGCTGGGGCCAATGGAACTATGCGATGAAGAATCGAATCTGCTAGGTGCAGGATTCACTGCCACTGGTACCCCTCCTCTGCTACTCCCGTTCATAGTTGCCCCTAGAACAAACGACGCTGATGCTGAACTCGTTGTACTCGTTTCATTTACCAGAATTTGCTGAGAGCGTAGCTGATGGAATCGAGCAGTGGCAAAATCCATGTTGAGACCATGAAATAACTGTTGCAAACGTGCTGTCATTTCAACTGCCGATTCGGTTGGAGCTGCTTTTCCACGTCGGGGTACACGACTAGGGCGTGGAGCGGGCCTCAGCAAAGCATTTTCCAGCACATTAAGTACCATATATTGACGCTCAAGTTTTTCCAAGTCCAGCATCTTCTTTACAGTGAAATAGCTAGTTGAGCGCAATCGTTCAAGCATGACTCCAATAACACCGATGAAAGGGATAAGTGAAGCAGTTGCTACATCGCTGGACAGCACGGATCGAGCGCTTTCAGTACTTTGCTTTCGGCGTAAGTTTTCGAAGCCACCTGTGTGATCACAAAGTCGTCGGAGCTCTCCAAGACGTGTTTTGTATTTTGCACGAACCTTCTTCCACGTCGTAGGCATTCGTGAAGACATTAATGGGATATCACCGAGACAGCCGACGCAAGCCATAACCAAGTGAAAATTATTGAGCGGAGGTGCGCTTGCTGCCATTGCAATGGATATGATGTTTTCGATCACCTCAGCACGTTCCTTGGGGGAATCCTCTACCAACACTGACCAAACGAAATACGCCACTAACCGATTGAAGTGATCTGTCAGCTCCTTGGCGGCCTGCTTCGGGTGGTGCAAAAACTCCCATGGATACACGTTCTTGAGCTGCGAATGATGAAAAATTGTAAGTTGTTCAGCCATCTCGGAGCACGACATCTCCCACAGTAAACTTCGCAGGGGTACAGGAAGCGGAATATTTTCACAGATTAGATCGAGTTCATCGGGTGAGCTGGAGGTGAATGGTGTACTCGGGCTTAATATCGGGATGGTGCCTCCGCTACCAAGCCCTGGGGATGGGAGCATCGGAGCAAACAACAGCGACAAATTATCGCGCAGTCGTTGACCATTCTCCTCGAACCTGCTCGTGTTGATGGATTTGTCGTTATCATCGGCTGATGTTTGTAGTAAACCCTTGCTTTTGGCCAGTTGAGAAATACCCCCCAAGTTCGGGAACGAGTGGTTCCGTCGCTTTCTTCTTTGCGGAGTTCGTACAGCTGGATTTGGGGTTAGAGGTGCTGCAATTGAATTTGCAGGTACTGCAGTTGTTGAGGTACTAACACCAGCATCATTTTCACTTTTTGCTGTCACTCTGGATGAATTGTTTGCAGAGCCTGACTGACCTGGTTGACCCTGCTGCCACTCCGTGTCGTCACTGAATCTCCTTAATCGGCAGTGAGGGAAGAACAAGTCAATGAGTCCTTGTACAACCTCCGTGTTCACCTCCTCACGCTTTGAATAAATAGGGTGGAACAGAATATCCCGAACAAATACTGCAACGTTGTGCTTTTGAGTACTCAGAGTGCGGGGTGTGAATGAACCACGACGAGGGTTGTCCCTCTGTTTTTCTCCCAGTGCCAACAACATATCACCGACAGCAATTCCAGCAGATGCCACGACTCCAAGATGCAAAAGCACAACGCGTCCACCGTGTGGAGAACTTTCAATCATCGTCAATAGAGATCGGAGCCGCTTCTGTCGTAGCTCCTCCTCACTGCGTTTTGCACTCTGTACTCGTCGAAGAGAAGGTGCAGCCTTTGTGAAAGTTGGAGTTGCAGGATTGTCGCGAGGAGTAATAAAAGTATCAATCTCTGCCGCTCCCATGGAGAGATGGCACTGCATAACGGAGTCGCGCACACTCTGCAACGCCAGCAGTGCGTCATTGTAGCCTTCGCTGTCCTCTTCCATCGTGTCGCTCTTTTCAGTTCCCATGGATGTCATCGAGCTGCGTTTGTGTCCTTCATGGTCGTCTGTTTCATCGCCGAAGAGAAGTTCCGTTCCATCTTCATCGCAATCCACATCTGAACCTGGGCGTTCCTGTGCACTTACAATGGCACTGATCCACTCGTCACGCGTCACAGTAGAGCGAAAATCAAACACTGAATCCCGACCATGCATTGAAATCGTGAGCAGCGACTGCCCTCCGAGAAACGTGAGCTTAATGTTGGTATCGAGCAAATCGATCTAGCAGTAAACAAGAAGCCATTAGTACTGAGCTATTGTGTAGCAATGCATGAACCACTAACCTTCGCTTTGATGGAACCTTCTCGTCGACGTCGAATAACAACCTCGCCTGGTTTGATAATAACATATCGGTCACGCCACTACAAAGCAAAGCAATGACTAGTTAGCCACAGTACGCTTATCAACCATGTTACGTCGGCCATACCGAGCGCATACATACCATGAAATGACCACGGACTGCGACGCTGCCTTCTTTAATGATTTCGTAGATATCGTCCATTCTGTCTCAAACTTCATCAGTAAAGGGAATCGCGATAACCAAGGCAACTAAACGTACTTGGACGACGACGCAGCAGGATCCATAGCCCGTATCAAGTCGCTTGATGCGCTGCCTTGATAACTATGCAATCGTGTGTCGGCAGCCCCACCGTCTTCTCCGAGCGTATAGGGCAGACAAATGTCAACCTGCTGGTCCTCTGCTCCTTTGGCTGTCCGATGTTCAGTCCGTTTGCCACTGACAATCTCTTCCACTCTGGTGCATACGAACGTCGCCGTGCTTCTCGGTCTGCTACGCCAAGACACCGAACCACGACCCACGCGTATTCTTAGGCCCAGCTGGGCGGGTCTCACCTATTCTATCCACTCGAGAGCTTCGTTCCAGCTGCTTTTCTAGCAGAGATTCGCCCATGCGTAAGTGCGCATAGATCCCGTTCGAGTTGACGATGCGCGTGCAATTCGAGACTCGCCACATCTTGTTCTATACGAGCTTCACTTGCCCGTAATAATGCTCAACGATTGTCTGTGGACACATCGAATGGAGTGGTGGCATGTAACGTCTCAAATATTGATTTTGATATACACCATGGACATAGATACTCATGCAGTCTGTCTTTAGTGTGGATGGAGATGTGATGGTGTCATTGTCCAAGTAAACACTCCATAGCCGCTCGTCGATGCTATATCCGGACGAGTCAGACAGTTTTCCGGCTCTAGGTCCAACTACAGTGACAGCAATGTCACGACGGAGGTAAAAATCCGTCGCAATCTCAGACTTGCACACGAATCGAATGGTACTGTTAAGGACACTACCGCTACAGTACCTGTAGAATGTAAGTACATCATCCGTCTTAGACAGAATCGGAGTCACCGCTTGCGTCGGCTTTTGCATCCTCCTCGCGCTTACGCTTCAGCGGACTGCTCGCTTCCTCGATCGCTTCAGGTTTCGTCTCGGTGGAAGTAGACCCCTTCTGTTCCTGTTCCTGCTCTGCGTCTGAGTCGTTTTCATCCGACGGCATTTGCGGCGCTTCAGGCTTCAAGATTGTGAACCGCAAGTCACAATCCGCGGAGCTTGAGTGATTCTTCACAAAGTATACGTTACCAGCAGGCACATAGAATTCGTCACCAGGGCTGAGCAAAAAGTGCGTCGTGTGCTTGCTCGTGAAGAAGTCGTCGTCGGTCTCAGGGGCCAGCGCCAACTCCAGCGACTTTGGCTGACATCCTGTTACGTAAAACAACTGCACCGCTTGGCCAACACCTTCGGGCTCCTTCCACGCACCAGGAGGCAACACGACACGCCCTGAGATCCACCGAGCAAACGGAGATGGACTGAATAGGTTGAAACTCTGTCCTGCGTACGCGTGGACCACAGCGCCTCCTCTCTCTTCAGTAGGAAGCTTGCGTAGACGGATCTCACTCGAACGACAGATAATGTTCAGATCGTTCATACAACCAGCCTGGCCATCGTACAGCGTCGCCCATTCGCTATCGACGATCCTCTTTTGCAAGTCCTTAGGTAACTCCTTCAAAGTCAATGCTCTGCTGTTGTTGGTCCTTTTAGACGGAGGCTTGGCCTTTGTTCGTTTCGACGTTGGTGAGTCATGGCCGAGTCGTTCCACGCCCACAACCGTAGGCATTACTGTGCCCACACCTACGAAAGTACGTTCGTACACCATATGCTCGCTCTTGAACCAGGCAAGCGGTTTAAAACGTCTCCGCTTTGAGCGACGCAAACCGCTGCCATCCCAAGCATTTTCATTCTCGTCGTCGTCCAAAATCTTTGACGCGTCAGGCAGCCTGTCTCGAACTGGGCCGGTTGGTGCATCAGGCTCGTTGTAGAAACTGTCATCTCCAGTCTCTCCACCAGAGTCATTCTGGGCCTCAAAGGATTCGTCATTATCATCGTCTGTCTGCACCGACTGGATCGAGGTATCTGTTGCTGGTGGTGTGGTCCGATAGCCGTAATTGCCCGTGGGTCGAAGTCGACGCTTCTTCGCATCACCCGTCGACTGTTTACTTATTGCTGACTTTTTCGGCTTCTTTCCCTTCGCCTGCTTCTTCTTAGGCTTTTCGTCACTGGCATCACTACCGTAGCCAGCACCATTCTTGAATAGCTCCTTGCTAATATTAGGCGAGAGTGAGTTCTTGTCCGAAAACGATGGGATTGACTGCAAGGTGCGATTGCTCGCTGTAAGTGCACCAGCAAAATGCACAAAGTGTTAGTACAACAATGAAACATTGGAACAGCTGCGCTCCATCCTATTAAGCAAGACGAACCATTTGAAAGTGGAGTAACTGCACCTTCATTCATGTTGAACGGGCTGGGCATATCTTCGTCAAAACCAGGTCCGCCAAACGATTCTCGCCGACGAGCTTTGGCCTTCGATTTGTCATCACCTTTCTCAGTAGATTTTTTTCTACGGACCGTGACGTTCTTGTCAGCGTTCATGTCCACAGATCCATGAGGCGAACCGCCGAAATCAAACGACACATCACTGCGTACAGGAGAGGATAGTGCAGGCCCAACGTCTTCCTCTTTCTTCTCCTCTCTCTCCACTCTGCCACTGCTTCTCTGCGATCGTGACCGAGATGGAATCATCCCTGTCTCAATGTCCATACTTTCTCGGTCACTCATAATGGGGCTGTCAATCTCTGGTAGCTCCACCTCATGCTCACTAGGCTCTGAAATGTCTCCTGACGTGTCCGCAGATTCCTTGTCTGACACTGTCAGTGCTGTTCACATAAATATCACACAGCGTCAGTCCTCTCTTGTATTGTAACCTGGTCAACAGCTCGCACAGTCGTCATCATCCACCGAGTCGTCCTGCATCGAGTCTTCATCGACCCAAAAGTCGTCAATATCTTCGAATCCTTCCGCATCTTTGCGTACATCACCGCGCACCACGACACCCGAGCGTCTGTAGTAATAAATAATTATAATAATTAATAATAATAAATAATTCTACTATTTCGTAGCTTCTTACGCTCCAACACTGTGAGCCGCATTTTTTGTAGCCATATATTGCTTCATCTTGGCCTTGTCGACAGACGCGCGGTCATTAGCCGCCCTGTACAGTCACAGAAGAAGGTATATTAATCTACTGCATCTTCCTTTCATCGTCTTAGCGCAAGGGATAACGCACTTGGTGCGGGGCATGAGCGCCTCAATGTCGTCCATGGCAGCTCGAACCGCGAAAATGCGGATTTCCGTCGAAGTTCAAAATTCAAACTAGACATTTGCTATCATTGGTCAAAATGTTTTTCTATTGATAGACGCACGCTTTTGGTCCAATGAAATCTAGAAGCGATATCCACCAATGAGCGACACAGAGACAGCGCCAACCTCGACTGACAGAAGCAGATTGGCACTGTCGCAAGCAAGCCCAAGGTCGAAACGTCCGTCGTCCTATGCAGAGCTCGACGTTCACCGTGGCGCCGCATGTGCTGGAGCAGGCGTACAAGGCCATCCGGACGACGCCGCCGGAGCCCAAGGATCTCGAGCAGTCGACCAAGCTCCAGAGCTTCATGGATGAGCACTTCCCCACCGAGTCGGACGAAAACATCACACGCCGCTCCTTGATTCTGGCAGAGCTGCGTTCCATTTTCCGCCAATGGGTGAAGCAGGTTTGCATGGAGAAGGGCGTGCCAGAAGAGATGGCGGCTGATGCAGGCGGCCAGATCTTGGTCTCAGGATCGTACAGACTCGGTGTGAATGAACCTGGAGCGGATATTGACACGATCTGTGTGGCGCCACGTCATGTGACGCGTGAGGACTTTTTCTCGTCATTGAAGGAGATTTTTCTGAAACATCCCAAGGTTTCGAACCTCGTGGCGATTGAAGGAGCAATTGTACCGTTGATCACATTCGACTATGAAGAGATCAATATTGATCTGCAAATTGCCATCTTACCACGGAATTCTATTCCGGAAAATCTCAATATTTTAGATGATCATGTGCTGGTTGGAGTGGATCCAGCTACAGAAAAGAGTCTCAATGGTCCTCGTGTCACGGAACTGATGATCAAGTTGACACCGAACCGAGAGAGTTTCATCAGTGTCCTGCGCATTGTGAGAAGATGGGCTAAACGACGCGGACTGTACTCGAACAAGATGGGATATCTAGGTGGTGTCAATTGGTGCATCTTGGTGTGCTTTATTAACCAGCTCTATCCGACCGCAGCACCATCGACTTTGTTACTTCGGTTTTTCATGGTACTCAATAATTGGAAATGGCCACTTGCCATTCAACTTTGTAAGACGCACGACGCTAACCTCGGTCTGGAGGTTTGGAACGCTAACGCGGGGCACAATCGGTAAGGTTACATCGTTTTTATTCTTTACTCTTTTGCATTACTGACATAGGCTCAATGACTAGATATCAAGTGATGCCGATCCTGACGCCGGCGTACCCGTCGATGAATTCTTCGTTTAACGTGTCGACGCACAGTTTGACAGTGATGAAGGAGGAGTTCAAACGTGGCTTGACCATTGTGCAGGACGTACTCAGCAAGGGTGGATCGGAATGGGGACCGTTGTTTGAGCCTTCTGACTTTTTCGCTGTCCACCAACATTACCTCGCAGTCGAGGTGTACACGGAGAAACAGGATGAGGAGCAGGCATGGTGCGGATTTTGCGAGTCTCGTATGCGAAAGTTAGTGGAGTCTCTTGCATACAACCCGGCTCTCTGCCGATTGCGGGCGTTCACGAAGAAGTTCCCTCTGAGCTATGTTACAGGTGGAGAGGCTTTGGTGGGCGATCAGTCTAATGGTCAAGCTCCTGCACAGCCCACCAAGTTTGGTGTTTGCTTTTATGTGGGCTTCGACATTGACCGCCGCCAGCTGCGCAGTCGTGAAGTGAGTATCGATAGCTCAGTGGAGTATTTCAAGAACAACGACCTGTACCGCTGGAACAAGCGAACGCCTACTATGGATGTGCGAGTTACTCCGGTTGTTTGGAAAGCGTTGCCGGAGAGTGTATTCGAAGATATGGGTGGACGAGCTGTTGCACGTGTTTCTCGTCGTGAGTTCATGAAGAAGAAAAAGGAAGAGGAGAAGAAGGCTGAGGAGGCTGCAGCTCCCAGCCCTCCACCTTCGGGCGATGAGGGTATGCATTCACAAGAGGATGGTGATGATTTGACCTGCAGTCAGAAGGCAGCTTCGCTTGCAACCGAGATGGCCAATGGCAAGGGCAGCATTTCGCAACCAGGAAGTCCTGATCCTGCGGCTGATGGAGGTGAGGTGAACGGTACTGATTCGGTTAACAACACTCCGCTCAAGGCGAAGGTAGTGTCGGTGGCATCTCCAGAAATGACAGGTAAGCGTGACCGTGATGGCAAAGCTGTGTGTGGTGCAGGTAACCCGGACGGGAAACCGTTGGGCACTGCTCACAACTCTGACAATACGTCGACAAATGGTGCGGCAGCTCAAGGGATTACTTCACCTCTTGTGAAGGTGGTGAAGAAGCCCATGGAGTTGTCAGCGGCTCCTCCAGCCGTGTCGTCGCCGCGCAAAAGACGTAAAATGAAAATCACTTTTGCCAAACTGAATTGAGGAGGTTGTGCCCAGACAGTGGTGGCTATGGCAAAAAAAGAAAAGAGGAACACCGTGGCATGCCACGGAGAAAAAAGAGAATTGTTTCCCACAAAGAAAAAAAGTAGAGGTAGTAGCAGCAGCGAGGATTCGCGCGGACGCATCTCGACAACCAGGACAAAGCTTGCGGGGAGGTGACAAAGGTGAGCGTCAGCAGATTTCAGATTGAGCTGAGCCGGCCTCATGTGCGTGTATGTATACGTTCCAGCTCGCAAACGACAGCGACGAAGGCGCTACCAGACAAAAACTGCAATGGACGTCTCCATCCCTGACGAAAATTGAACTTTCGTTTTTGCCGGTATGGGTGAATAGATAGGAAAAACAAACTTGCATGCAGATCGGGACGGTGGTTGTTAGCTTCGTGCAACCAGTTTCCTGATCAAACCTGCAAGACAATAAAAACTAAATAACATTAGCAAACCATAGCAGCTTATTGTCAATGACGATTTGTCATCGAGTACCATCTCTCAACTTGCGACTCCACAGCTAGTTTGAAAACAGGAAGAACGATACTAACTTCAGCCAGAAAGTCTTTTCACCTTCCGTAAGATCAGCCTGCTCGAGAAAAGCAGCCAGCTGGAATTGTGCTGTTGACTGGGTGCCCGCCAGTCGAAATTGGACTTGTGAGCACACCGCTAGAACTCGTTGGAATTTGGTCTTCCAATCTTTGTCAACAGATCTAGGCTGCCTAACAATAGGAAGCGAAGACACCGAAGGACCAGCAAAGTAGCGCACCAGCACACTCTTAAAAAATGCATCCGCCACAGACTGGGTTGGTTTCGAAGACGACGTCGATGGCGTATCTTCTACTAGCAGTTGAACTCGCGCTGAAGCTAGCGAAGTAATATCCAACAACGTTCGATGCCATAGGGCACCAAGTGCGTCTTCTGTTTGGGTCGACAACCACATGCCAAATTCGGCTAAAGAAGTTCTCTTCTCCATGATTTCTGGTATTGTCACGACTTCAGAATCCTTTTCTTTTGCTGCTGAGCTATCAAGAGGCAATTGCAGACGACAGTACTCACTGAACATTTTTAAGTCCACGACCTCCGTGGAACTAGCCAACTGCGGCACTTGCTGCAACCGAAAGAGCGCATGCAACACATTAAGATATGGTGGCATCAGCAACTGTGCCTCCTCTCTGACTTGTTCAAGCGCTCGTGGATTCAACTGAGCTGCCCACCAACTGCTGCCCCAATCTGCCACATCTAACTGACCCAAGTCGTCTTCACCATCCGCACACTCATCATCGTCACCCACGACACCCGTCGTGAAGTACGAATTAAACACTCTCCGGAGTCGATCATCATTATTGTTACCGCCAACATGATCCCCAACATGCAAGTCATGTCGCTGATCTAGCTCCTCCGTAAAATCCGTGAAGATCCCGAAGTCTTTCCGTTGTCGGCGCTTAAGAAACACTACGTTTTTGTTTCGTAAGAGTTCCAACCGGAGTGAGTTAGCTGTTCGCATGTTTTCACCCTCTATAGACACTCGTTCGTCACGTGATGGCGACGTGAGAATTTCAATCTGATAGAATTCAGGATCCGAGATGACAAGGCGTTGAATTGTTGAGATATCCGGGAGAAGGCATGGACTTCGAAGCAATCGATAAGGGGCCTCGTCTCCAGAACCATTGTCAAGATCGACTCGAACTTGAACAGCGCATGCCGATTTAGTGTTTACATCAACGGCCTCCAGTAATCGCGATGTATCAACTGCCAATACGTAAAGGTGGCGAAAGGCTTGCAGATGATATTTATTGTCGGCAGTATTCATGGGGGCCATCGGGTAAAGTGAGATCACAAGCGCTGCAATAGCCTTTTTAGATCGTGAAACAGAGGCACGCCCACCGCCCAGGAAAAGCAACCCGATCGCCATACTCAGACCCATGTGATTGCCATAGCTCATTGCCGCATCTACACGTTGTCGCAACGTTATCGAACGCAATAGTGTCAACGTTTCCACATGACCCGTACCAGCATCAATCAATGCTAGCGCTTGTGCACACACGGCTAAGCACCGTTCGACGGTCGCACGCTCGGTAGCAGCAGCAACAACGTTGCTACTTCCACGCAAAATCAATGAAGATGACAATGAAGAAGCTTTCGTTCTTAGTTCGCGGAAGTGTAAAACGTACTTGCGAAGTGTGGCCCGAGCTGTCGTGTTTCCAGTTCCAGCGAACCGCAGTCCAATGCTCATGCATGCCCCTGCTACTATGTTTGCATAGGCCTCGCAAATTGAGTTGAGATCAGAATGAGATGACGAACCACTTAGATACTCCGGCCGATTCGTATCTCCTCTCGCATCGCATCCATGCGATTGAATAGACGTGTATGCGTGAAGAAGCTGAGAGGGGACTTCATGCTGATCAATCCACTGCGTTGTCGGTGAAATGTCATTCCACATCACTAAATTCTTTGATAATGTGCGAACCAACAGGATATCCGGACGAACGTAGTCCAGGAGGACTAGTGTATCTGGAACTGCCAGTTGTGCTGCCACAGCCTTATTATCACTCTGCATGTACATGAAGGCTAATGCCAAGGCGCTTGCGCAGGCAGTCACCCCAATGTTCACATGTTCACCGCCATATCGAGCCCCACTGCGGTCGCTGGAAGGTTTTGTGTCGCGTCCAGCGCCAGGGGAAGCGCCGGTAGTGCTGTTAGGAGTTGAATTTCCTGGAGTACTCCCGTTAACGGAGGAGTTCAAGCCATTTCCACCACTACCAAATGCCTGCCAACGACGACCGCGATAGAGGCAACTCCCAGCTGCATTTGTATCCCGGTGCTGCTGTGCACCACCAATAATGTACTTGTGAAGCTTCTCCTCCAGCTTTAGATCGGCCAGTCCAGGATCACCTGATGTGGCCTGACCGCGCCCAAGAACGACAAGGCCAAGCGCCATTCCTGCCGCTAAAGCGTAACCTTCCAGCTGATCAAACGAAGCTGTCGACAACCCCGCATTACTGTTGTTCCCAACAAATTGAGCACTCGACGGTGAACGGGCTATCTCGGCCAGTAGTAGTTCTGTCATCAGACGATAACCTGTTCCTTGGTACAAGATGCCAAGGCCCAGTAGCGCAGCTGTCTGAGTGGATGCGGGTACTGAAAAGCCTCCGAACGGCGGTGGTAGCAATGACGGCACATGTAGACACAACATCTTGGAAACCGATCGCTCCAACGCCAACTCTAAACCCGTTCCAAGGAGTGGGGTTTTATCTGATGACGAAAGCTCAGGGAAACCAGAGAAGAAATGGTCCGCCCCAAGTGAAGCCATCTCTGCGTCTTCATTTTCTGATGGTGGAGTGCGGCTCTTATCATCACTGGTGACTGATTTTGGTGCTTCTGTTAGCTGTTTTCGTTTGCGTCGACAATGTGCAGCAGTGCTAGCCATACCAAGCATGATCGCAACAGTCACGAACTCATTTGATAGTGAGAGGTAATTGTACACATCAGCCATGGATAAGCACTTGAGATGACCTCGTAGGCCTATTCCAAGCAATAACCCCGCATGAGCGGCATATGCCTCTTCCATATTGCGACCGGCAGTATCAACTGACTGGGTCGCTGGTGCCTGGCGCCCCCCTGTATTTCCAGTTGAGTTTCGTTGCGGAATATCATATACTGACGGCCGATGATACTTGATCCAATGGCGGTTAATGACGCCTGAGAGATCATGCGCCGGAAGTCGTAGCCCCGTAGCGCATCCGTTGTGAAATTGAGGCCAATATGTCAATTCTTTAGCATAGCCGGACAGATCAAGCTCTACAATCGCATTTGTCGGTGGCTTTCGACCTTGAAGAGGCAGTGCTGGTATATGAAGTCGCCATATTTGTGTCTGTGCTGTTGAAACATCAAAGCTACCAAGTGTGACCATTCCACGCGCCACGGAAAGCGCCATGGACCGTTTGCAGAGAAGCAACAAGCGAGCTTGCTGTTGCTGCGCGTAGTCGAGATCCGACAGATCTGGTGTCTTCTCTAACTTCAAGCAAATAGGTCTGCTTGAGCGAAGCAGTCTTGCAACCTCCTTCATTCTTTGGTCGAAGGGAAAAAGTGGTTGACTACGACTTATGATGTCTTCTAAACCGTCACAGTCATCGCGGTTTTCATCCTCACTTGGAACGCTCGAATCTCCTAACTTGCCCACAGGATCTTGCTGTTGCTGATTCTCAGAATAATCAAACTGGTCGACTAAATCTCCCGCGGTTGCGATACTGAGGTCTTCTCGTCCTACGAACGCACATACGTCTTCTGTAATAAATGGTGGTGGATGGTGCTTCACTTGAAGTATAACTTGGACGAGAGGAAATCTTATACCAGCCGGAAGATCATCCAAGGATAGCACGCTGCCGATAGGATCTTGAGTAAGGTAAACAATTAACTTGAATGCATTCGACGGCAAAGCTGGAGTGCTTGCTTTTGAACTTGAAAATACCAGATCGTATGCGCGACAAATGGCTATAGTCCGCTTGAGTGGATTCTTAGGACGTCGGAACAAGATACCAGAGATAGGCGGTTGTTGCTCTGGATTATCAATAAGCGCAGGAAAGTTCACTAATGTGTGCAATTTTGTTGTCATCTTTTCTTGAAGCCACACGATCACGTCAGGTACACATCCATATGCAGAAAAGCGGACTAAACCCTCCCCTTGTGTCCTTGGCTGGAATCCCACCTCACCTGTTGTTCCTGTTGAGTTCATTTGGCGTCTTAGAACGCAGTTGTCCTCCTTATAATAAGTGACAAAAGGGTCCAATCCCAGTTGCAACGCCATATCCAGCAACAACTCCGCTAATTGCAATCGCTGTTGAAATAGCGTAATTGATAACTTGAATTCCTCGCACAACAAATGAAGTCCCGAAAATATGATTTCCACATATTCTTCCATATCTAAACGTTGTCGATTGTAGTTCATGTTCTCCAGACTAGTGGGTTGAGAGTTGGGATTGTGTTTAGCTGTTTCCGTGACGGGTAGTTCTATTGTGGCGAAAATCATTGCATGCTCATACTGATACATATCATGAAATTCACTCTGGCAAAGCGTTTCAAATGACGAATTTGAAGTAGTAGCTGTCTCCCCATCATCATGGCTGACCGCTCCTGCTGCTATCAACGATTCTTTGGTAACGGTTCGCTTTGGCAGCAGACTGGTGATAATCTCACAAAATGACTGCCACTCCAACCCTCCGCCCCTAATCTCGTCATCTTCTGTAGAGTTTTGAGATTTGTGCTGTGCTCGACATACCACGTGCGCCTTAAACTCACACAATATAGTGGAGGGAATTATACAATCCAACACATCAAAAACTTGCTGTAACAGGGGTGACTTCACAACCTTTAGCGGATGCTCACATCGCCAAATCTTCCCGCTCCAGCTACCACAAAAATTTGGATAGATAATCTCGTAGGCATTGGCGTTGTCAATAGAATTTAACTGGATGTTGGCTGCCAACCGCATTCTCCCCGAGTCGCCCTCACTTACATTGCTGACAGCGATATCATTGTTCCTAATACCAGGAACATTTAGGTGGCATATTGGATGGTGAGCTCTATACAGCATGAGAGTACCATCCTTCTCTAACACGACAATATCAATAAACCCTTCGAAGCATTGGTCATTGCCATCACACGACCTTGTATGATTTTGCAAGATCGGAACAGCGTCGCGGCAATGCAAAACACGAACGCCAATTTCAGAGTCGCCTTCGTCTAACATCATTGTAATGTTTTTTTGACGTGAAATGGGCTTTAGGAGAAGAGTTTCAACATCTTTGTCCATGATACACAACATCGGAAGACCGGTGATATCTGACGCGATAAATGCCACCTTGGTAACATTTCCCGATAATGTTGACGACCCAATGGCCGCAAACGGCGATGGTGAAATAGGTGAAGCAGTCACGACAGGAGATGGCAGGACAATCGGCGACAGAAACAACAACTTTGAAGTTGCTGGTCCAACGCGTGGAGATTTCCACACTAATGTTGTCATCCAATCAGGTCCAATCCGTACCCGCATTTCATCCAAGTCACTTCTAACACGGTATTTTGTCCACGTCGGTCCATCCACCACTCTAACCTCTGGCACTAAACAATTCTTTACTTTCTCTACCACATTCATCCGAAACACACAAAATCTCTGCTCCCAACGATGAAACGCCACCAAAAGGAGTGATACATCATCTCTCAACACATCCAAAGCTTCCAACGCCGAATCTGATAGAAATTTCTCTTCACTCTTCCCAGACACACCTCCCTTCACAGTCAACGCAACGGGCTTGACCTCATCCAGCGGATGTCTGAGCGTAAAATACCTCGGTCTCGCCGGTACACCTTTCTCTTCAGAGCTATACTTGTATCTGTCTCCATCTCCTCTGTTACTCGTGCTGGCACGCCGGTTCTTCCTGGCCAACGCCATTGCTGCTGCGTCTCTCGGACGTTTTGACGGCGTAGAAGGGACCTGCACCGCTGGACTGCGTTGTAACAGCAAGCCTCGCCCTTCCATAGGGAAAAGTCTATTGGCTTGGAAGGGTAGCGCCACCTCGAACACTTCTCCAGCTGCAGTGTACACATTTAAGCAGTCGGAACGCACCAAGACGCATAAATGAGGATGTGGAAGAGGTTTTAGTGGCGATTTCCGCGCTCTGCCACCATCCATCGACTCATCGTTAGATTTTTTTGTACTATTTAAGACTTCTTGAGAGAAATCCGCCAGCACAGCGTGCAAAATACGCCCTGGAAAGACGAAACGCCGCTCCACGACGTGTGACCCGCGATGGACGAAGCTGACGCTGTCGAAGGTTACACGCACTAAGAACGGGGACGAAGAGAACTGCGACTCACTGAAGAATATACGACCATTATCTGTTGGTAGCGAAGCGCGTTCGTTGGTGCGTACGCCGGAGCAACGCACGCGGATACTCGGCGCATCTTCCGCTTCCATCGTGAATTAAAATGAACTATTTATTTGTACAGGACTATATATTTATACTGGACTATATATTGGGTAGCCTATTTTTTGGTCCCATGTGTCATTTCACGACTGGACCGTGATGTTCGCGCAGCTCAAGCGCGAGAGTCTGCGTAAGCTGCAGGCTATGGAAGACAAAAGCCCTAAGGGCTGCATCGATGAACCTATCGTCGATATGATCAAGATGATCAATGCGCATCCGGATTATGTGAGTCGATAGCGGTTGGGTATTGCAATGGAATATTGCTCATTTGGTTTGTGTCATAGGTGACAAGTAGCTCGTGTTCAGGTCGTATTGCGGTTTTCTGCGGTGAAGTTGCAACAGGCAATGGAAATGGAGGCAAAACGGACCTGATCACCAAAGGTGGCAAGTGGCTAATCGCTGAACACGCTACTATTACATTCGATCAATTGGTGGCCGCGTTGCGCTCTCCAGATGCCAATTCCAGCACGAGCAACATGGTGCGTGGTTGATATGAGCCATTTTAAGGTTGTTTTGGCTGACATTTTGACACTGTTTTGCAGATTATTTTCAAGCATGAACCGTTCATCATGCATGTTGTGTGTCGCGATCTGGAATCGGCAAAAGAATTGTTGCAGTGGGGTATCGCTAGCGGATTCCGTGAGTCGGGTGTTGTTCTTGGCAATCGAAAAATTATGTGTGCAATTCGTACGACTGCGAATGGGTTGGAGATTCCGCTCGGAAGGAGTGCGGAGCACCTGTTAGTCAACGAGGGTTACCTTCGATGGATCGTGGATATTGCGAACCAAAAGTTTGAGGCCAACAAGCAGAAAACAGATCGACTTTGTGAAGCCTTCCGTGCGAAATTCTGTCAGTCGACAGCGAAAACTGCAACTGAATTTGCCGTTAAGCTGAGCTCATGGACGGAGGTGACAGGTGAGAATACCGTAAATCTTGTGGGACACTCGAGTGTGCAGTACAAGGATGAAATTGTGATATTCGGTGGCCAAGGACCTACTGCCTCTGGAACGACAACCCGCGTTGCTGATGTCACTTTCTTGGCCCCTTCAAAGGATGGTTCTCTCCAGCAGGTATATCACGCTGCCGCTGGAGCTGATGGCCCATCAGCTCGAATGTACCATTCAGCTGTTGTCGTGAGAACGCGTATGGTTGTCTTTGGTGGTCGAGCAAGCCCAGCAAAACCTCTGGGGGATATATATGCTCTAGATCTCGAGACGAAGCAATGGGAAAAGGTTGTTCCGGAAGGATTTGGTCCTTCGCCGCGTTGGAAGCATTGCAGTTGTGCGGGTAAGGCCATATTTGTAATGATGAGAGACTCCTTATTGAGGATGGAGGAATGAGTACTAACTACTGGTTAACTCTTGCTTCGATGTGGCTGCAGTTGGTTCTGTTGTGTACGTGTACGGAGGTCGCGATGCCGACCAAGTATTTGGCGATTTGTTTACCTTAGACCTTGGTCAAAACCCACCGCAGTGGCGTCAAATTGGTACGCATTATCCGTTTCCAAATCTTGTTTTGCTGTTTTGCTAACAATTACACCTGCTGGAAATGTTGCAGATAGTGCATCTATTCCACGTCGATTTGATCACATTGGCGAAGTTGTCAAATCAAATACGCTTGCATTTTGGGGAGGCATGTCGTCGTTAGAAGACGGCGACTACAGCGACGACGATGATAGTAGCGTGTGCTTGCTTTTCGATACTATCAAAGAGACCAGCGAACTCAAGCGCTTCGAAAACACCAAGAACAAGAGTCAGTTTCCTATGCTTTTTGGTGGCAGTGCTTCCTCAATCAGCGATCATCAGGTCCTTGTGGTTGGTGGCATGACGGCTGCGTTGCTAGCGAATGGAGACAAGGCGACTCAAAAAATTTACGTGCTGGACGTTGATGCTGCTCAATGGACGGACCTTGGTGAAGTGAAACACGAAAATGCAGCTTTTGTGGGACACAGCACTGCGTGGATGCCGGGCAATAATTCTGTTTTCATTTTAGGCGGTGGCTTCCAATGCTTCGGCTTTGGACAATTTTATTCGTCGTCGTATCAGTGCCACCTGTCATTGACAGTACCAAAGAAGACTACTGCCACTGCTACCAAGAGTAATCCAATCAGTATGCTTGCTACGTCTTTGGCGGCCTCTTCAGATGATGAACCGCTAGGTGTTCTTGTTGGAAAGTTGCAAGTGAAGAAGGTGAAGACATTACTGGAGAGGGCCCATGTGTACGACAAGTCTCGCCGTGTTCACGTCGCAAATACCGCGCACTCAAACGAAAGTGCTGACAGAAAGTCAACGACAATGTTTCTGCTCCCCGTGACACCCGCTATTCGTGCAATTCTCGAGTCAACAGACGACAGTGAACTGCAGAATCTTGAGGTTGTTTCCGATAATGATGCGTATGCGAATAAGTTTGGCAAGACGAGTGGGCTGAACCGCAACGAAATAATTCGTAGTACAATTGGCGCATTTGCTAGCAAGCACCAGCTTTCTCCAGAGATCATGAAGACTATTCCGGAGAAGTATGAGTTTGTGAGCGATGTCTTGTTGGTCCCACGTGACTCCTTCCTCGAGTCGAAATGGGCACCATTTGCAGAGGAGATGTGGGCACACGTTTGTGCATCCACAACTCCTGCTTTCTCTCGTGTTGCGCGGAAGGCCTTTATCGATGCTAGCGAAAAACGACAGAGTCACGTGGAGTTACTATACGTGAACAACAAGGCACTTGCCTCCCAACGCAGTAAGGAAGCCCCTGGTTGGGTGGAGATTCGTGAAAATGGTATTATCTACGGCTGGGATCTCACGCGGGTCATGTTTTCGTCTGGTAATGTTACTGAGAAGGCTCGTATGGCCAACATCGGATGTCGAGGTGAGACCATCGTCGATCTATTCTGTGGCATCGGTTACTATGTACTGCCATTCCTCGTACATGGTGGTGCAGCGTTCGTCCATGCTTGCGAATGGAACCCGGACTCGGTGGCAGCGTTGCGTTTCAATCTCGAGCGCAACCACGTAGCAGACAGGTGCAAGGTCTACCTTGGAGATAACCGTGAGTCTGCTCCTACGATCGGTGCTGTGGCCGACCGTGTGAACTTGGGACTTTTGCCTACGAGTGAGAAGGCCTGGCCGTTGGCTGTGCAAGTGTTGAAGTCGAGCGGTGGTTGGTTCCACGTGCACGACAACGTGGCCGTGGAAGACCGCGAAGCATGGGAACAGCGTCTGCTGGACTCGATGCGAAATCTGGCCAACCAATACGGCAAACACTGGACTATTACATGTGAGCACGTCGAGAGAGTCAAGTCGTATGCCCCCAAGGTGTATCACCTGGTAGCAGACATCCACTGTGTGCCTGTAGCACCAGCTTAATGCGATGTTTTCTCATTTGCACTTACGGCACAGCAATCGTAATGATCACTCATGGATAGGACGTCCACGACTTTGATCTTTAGTTACTACTCTCGTGGTATTGCCTACTTTCAGCACCACGAACACTAGAACCATGCTAGTCAAGACAACCACTATAAGATCTGTCTGACGTCAGTAACTTCAAGGTCCACAAATTCAAATTCTGGGCGGGCCTTTTCGCGCCCAAATCGATTTGGATTTTGTATATTGGTCCAAGCATACTCTAACCCAGTCCAGTGTTCTGGAATGATCGCCTCCAGTTCAGCGCAAAATTTTGATCCACCCATTCACTCGCAAATTCTTCTTTGCATCCCCCAATCTCCACAAAATGGCTGCACGCTTTTCTCCGCAGGACGTCATGGAGACGGAGGTAAAGCGGCGACTTGGGCCGCATGTGCAGCGTCGCGGCGACGGCTTCACAGAGGCCGAATCCATGGGATTGCTGCAGCTGGTGCGCAGTCGCTGGCGCGAGGGCTGGGACGTCATTGCGCAGATGCACAACCAGCAGTTCGCCAAGCACAACCGCTCGGCCGACTCGCTCAAGAAGAAGTTTTCACGTCTGTATCGCGCGAATATCCCGCCGCGCGGCGCCAAGAACCATCAGGCCATTACGTTCGCTCATGTCGTCCATAAAGAGATGATTGAGGGCGTGCCGCCCGCTCCAGGAGCTGTCTTATCGACGGTCGACGGAGATGCAGCAGTGGAGACCAGCGATGCGTCGTTCCAGCCGCCACAGGGCGAAGAGCACGCACAGGATGGAGCTACTGAGTCGGAACACAGCTGGGTGGACACGGCGTCCGAGGTGCCGCCTACTGCGATGGCTACGACGCTCACTACGTCTCCTACAGCACAAGTTGCGACGCCACCTCCTGCGGCTTTGCGTCCCCGTGCGCGGGTGCCACGACAGACTGAGTGGCAGAGTGCAGCAGCCGTGTTCCCGCCAGAGGCGACACCGTTGCCGACCGATGATCTGCTGACGTCTGTGCTCAAGGTCATTCTGCGCTCGCAGTACCAACGAGACTTGGACAGAGAAGAGGAGAGACAACGTCGCGAAGAGGAGAGGCAACGTCGTAGAGAAGAGGAAGAACAAAGGAGACAGGAAGAAGACCGTCGACGTGATGAAGAGCGTGAAACGCGACGTCGTCGCAATGAAGAACGCGCTGAAGAGCGCGAGGAGAACCGACGCAGACACGAACAGTTCATGCAGATGATGATGCTGCTTGTGGGCAAGAATAGCGCCGTCCAGGAGCGAGATGCGGACTGTTGAGCGATTGCTGGGCGGAATTTCAATTCCGTAATCGTACTGACGTCCACCTCATGTTCGTTCGTTACAGGCTGCAATAGCTGGAACGCTGGAGCAGCTGTGAAGCTCGGGAGTTGTTTTCAATAGGTATGGCGTCTGCGCAAACGCACTCGCCGTTGTATCGAGCTCGAAACAATTATCAATGAGGTTAGCACCACACCCTCGACTCGCCATTGTTACCTGTTTGTTTTCTTATTGAAAATCCAACGGATATCGCCCATTTGCAGAGTGAAAGTGGCGACTGCGGTATCACCAAGCTTCACAGACGTTGCGTCAAAGTAAGCTGTATCCTCGAACCAAGGCCGAGTATCAGGCGGTTGCTGTTACAGCGAAAGACTTTCAGGTACAATTCAAATTCGACACTTTTCTTCCGACTTTGAAATTGTGTTCTACCACGTTGTCTCCCTGAGTGGATAGATGCGAGAGGTTCGTAGCAACAGCAGTGAACAGTGTTTGCAGCATTCGCAAAGCAAAAGTTGCCTTAACCTGATTATTCTGTGGCGGACATGGTAGATTGGGATAGGATGCGAGGTGGATCATGTAACATTGGAGAGCTAAAACTTACTGTACTGGTACCAACGAGGGCTTGACAAGAGCACATCCACTATTATTATCAATGTCGTGCAGCACACCAGATGACAACAAACTTGTCAGAATGACGTATGCAAATCCTTCCACTCATCATCGCTCAATTCAATCCGCTTCGCTGCTGCTGACCAGCAGCAATCTGCGCCACCAGCGTGGTCATCACTTGCATGAACTGTTCATTCCTGCGTCGGTCCTCAGCACGATCCTGCTCATGTCGACGTCTCTGCTCCCGCATTTCATCTTGCCAGCGTTGTCTCTCCAGTCGACGTTCTTCTCGATCCTGATCCCGCTCCAAGTCGCGTTGATGCTGCGACTCCAGCAGCACAAGCAGCACAGTCTGCATCAAGTCCTGACTGGACGTCGTCGAGCTACTCTCCATCTGTGACCGCAATCTACGCAGCGGTTCGCTTGCAACAGGCCAACGATTAATAGCCGCCTGCCACGCATCCTCTCTCAGCGGCGTCTCCTGCGTCATTGGCACACTCTGACTCAGCGTCTGCCGCAAATCGTGTTCACTAGCCGTCACTGTAGCTTCAGCTAGCGTTTGATGTTGTGTGCCTGATTGGGACGTGATCATCACTTCATTCAGGTCTTCGTGGACTTCCACACCGTCAGCCTCAGCTACGAGGTCGTCCCCAAGCACGCGCGCGGCGCTAGGGAGGCCACGTCGCTGGCCGCGCATCTCCTCGCGCACCTTCTTGGCCAAGACGGAGGCGCGTGCGTGTTTTTCCTTGGTGTTCGAGTCGATTTTCATGCGGTAGAGCTTGGCGAACTTGCGCTTGAGCGAGCCGGCAGTGCGTTTGTGGCCTGGGAACTGCGCGTTGTGCATCTCTGCGATAACGTCCCATCCTTCCTGCCAGCGCTCTCGCACTTCTTGTAACAGCCCTTCCGTCTCCTGCACAGAGAACCCATCGCCACGCTTTGAGTACCCGCGGATCGAAGTCTCCTCTGCATTTGTTGGGGATGGCGCCATTTTTTGGGAGGAATAGGCGAAATGGGATTTGAAATGGGCGGATTGCAATGACATGTCGTTAAAGCGGGGGACTGCGTCACGTTTAGCGTGCTGCTGGAAGTTCCTGTCTGGAACTGCATCACCGTTAGCTGCTGTGTACAGGGCCATTACTAGCTAGGTAGATGCTACAATCATGGCCAAGATCGATACAAAAGCAGACCTGAAGTCTGCGAGCGTTGTTGAATCTTCCTTACTGGGGCAACCATCTTGTGCTCTTGGCTGTTCTACTTGGTCGCTCTATTTCTGCTGCTCCTGTTGCTGCTGCATGATCTCAGCATAACTCTCCTGTAGACGCACAGACGATCGCATCGTGTGGCGCAGAAGCTTCTCCGCGCAGTTGTTGACGCACGACGTCTCCTTGTCGTCCAGTTTCTTGCTGCGGAAGGCGTGCACGCAGTCCGTGAAGCACAACTCCACCGTGCGACTGAAGAATGCGATGGTCTGCGTCACGCGCATCTCCTCGATGTGCTCCTCCATCTTGCGCTCGAACTCTCGCTGGCTCATGGTGATCTCCTAATGCCTCAAGCGCCAATCGCCTGCATCTGATTCCTTCTGAATCTGATTCGAATACGAATCAGACACTAAAGATTTTTCGAAGAGAATCAGAATTCTCTAATACTCATGAGTGCGACGGCATGGGCGTCGTGGTTGGACCGACTGGAGAGCGCGCGCGGCCAGGAGCAGGTGCTGTCCAGTAAGATCCGTACGGGCAACTCAAGCGCCATCGGCACCAGTGTCTTCGCGCTGCAGCAGAGCGTGGCGCGACTCAAGCGCGACTTCGATCAGCTCAAACGATCGTCCAGCTCCGTGTACGACGCAATTATTTGGACATTCGTTGGCGTCTCATTGACCAGATCTATTGCCGATATACAGGACGAAGCAGGAGATTGAGCGGCGCGAGCGGCTGCTGGACCAACTTGCACGAGACCAGGTATATAGTCTTTTAACCTTCTTGTGATACGGGACCGTCGACCTAACGAGATTAATGGCAGCAAGAGGACTTGGATATGTATAACAGCCGGAAGACGTCGCGGGCTGCAGTGAGGTGCGTCGACCTGAAGCTCCATTGGTTGCAGTTATACTAATACTACGTGTTTCACAGTCCTGGGGCAGCGGATGCGCCGGCGAGGCTGCTGAGCATGCAGAACCAGATCATGAAGGACCAAGACCAACAGCTGGACTTAATCGGTCAGGGCGTCTCCAACCTGCGCACCTACAGTTTGACTGTCAAGGATGAGACGGACCTGCACGTTCGCCTGCTGAATGAGATTGACGACGATGTGTCTCGTGTCACGGACGGACTCGAGTCCGAAGGTGCACGTGCGGCGCGGGTACGATGATGAAACTCTGTTTTTTCTTGTCTAGTTGTCGTGCTAACGCTATCGTGTAGGTGGCCAAGCAAAGCAACAACACCAAACTGTACATCATCATCCTGGTGCTCGTAGTGGTCCTCATCTTCCTGCTTCTAGCTGGCGGTTAAGCTGCATGTGGTAGTCGAGTCATTCAGGAGGTCTCGCACCCAGACGTCAGCTTTGGGCTCAGTCAAAATTTCACCAGATTTTACCAATCAGCGTCTGTTCCGACTTGCATAAACCGTTACGATCTGATGACAATTTGCTGTCGCAGCAGCCCAGAAGTCGAGTCGCCCATGGAGAACTCGCGTCCGGAGCCGCCCGTCAGGATCACGCCGGCGCAGCAGCAGAAGCTCCGAGAGGCCTACAACTCGCCCATGCGGCCGTCGCAGTATACGCGCGGACCTGAGGACGTCGACAGCGTCAAGAAAGAGACAGAGACACCTCGCGAAGCCGCAGCACGTCGGGAGCGCGAGCGCGTGAGCATGGAACAGGTGCTGCTAGACCGCCGTTGGGTTTTCCACTGCGCATCGCCGCTCTTCCACTTTCACCGCGACCAGCTCAGCGAGTATGCACACGATCTGGTCAAAACGCTGCGTGCGGCGGCGCTACGGGCGTGTGGCCAGCAGTTTGGATACAGTGTGAGTATCCGCAATACGGACACGTTCGTGGCCTTCCAGATCCGAGAGGAGCGTGATCGACGTCGTAGTAGAGAATCCAAGCCAAGTAGGGAAGGCCCAGAACGCTCAGGAGGATTTGTACTCTACTTCCCAACAGAACAGGAGCAACGAGCACCGCGTAAAGGACGCGAGAAACAGCAGGTGTTGTTATTGAGAGGAGACGAAGAACTGCTGCGTTGGGTCTGTTCGTGGCTGCAACGTCGCTTTCAATGCGTAGTGAGTACTCATGTTGTGCACATTCAGCAGTTGAATCTCAAGCGCTTAGCGCGCAACTGGGTGATGGCCAGTTTGTTGACTGAAAAAGCAAGATCGACAAGAAGATCGACAAGAATTCGGGAAGAGAATAATCAAGAAGATGAAGGAGAATACACTCGAGGAAGTTCCATCGCTGCACAAGAACCACCACGAGCGCCGCTGCTGCTGAAATACCGTGCGACGAAAGAAGAGGATGTTGTGCGCACATACACACTCACGGTGCCCTGGTCTACGCTGCGTCGACTATACCAACAGACGAAAGACGGACCTGGAGGCAATCGCTCATCCACTTACGTACCAGGTAAGCTTAGATAGATTAATGACTGCTTTGTGATGAGGATTGCTGATGTGTCATGTTGTTTAGAGCTCATCGAGTTAACGGAGAGTTTGTACGTTGACGCCTTACCATTTGATTTGTCTACATTCGAGATCGAGCGTGTCGAGATGCAGGAAGTGGCCATTGACCTAGACGGAGGCTTAGAGGTGAGTGGTCTATCGAACGCAAGATCTAATCTAACTTGACTGTTTTCTTTAGCTCTACAGCATGGACATTGTGCACTCAGTTCTATTCAGCCTGCTGGAGCTACTGGCTGTGCAGGATGTTGTCACTACTTCGCGCCCGGAGATGACGCTCTGAGTATTATCTATTGTCGAAGACCACCGATCCAGCATCGAGACTTACAACATTTTCAAACCCACGCGCAAACCAGTCAATGATGCTCTTCAGCGCACGTAGCAATTACGAACGAATATATGTATTTCACATTCAAACATTACATCTTAGCTGTATCGACTGAGGTCAAGTTTGACACCAACAGGACCACTGGCTTGAGGGATCGACGATTTTGCGCGTGATCCAGCAGTTGGAGCTGAACCTGTGAGAGCAAGACGCAGCGCAGTTTCCAGCACACTACGTAGTGTGGGGGTCATGGCCGCTACGGCTTCCTTAAACGCAGAAGCGTGAGTCTGTGCAAAGCATAGCAATAACCGCGCCAGAATACCAGAAACTTGTGCGGGGATAGCGTTGTCTACAGCTGACGGTGTAGGATGGCTGAGTACTGCTGCAAGCCTCGGGAGCACCATGTGTACTAACGTGGAACCGTGCTGGTCATCTAACTGCGCCGTCAGCAGGCGAAGTAGCCCCTCCGCTTCATCGAGTTCAGCAAGTGCCGCTGTTGTCTCAGGGTAACCGTTTGATGCTCCAACAATCTCTACGAGAGTAGGACCAATCACCACCAAATACCGATTCAAAATGGAGGTCTGACGCACATCGACGAGCTTCTTCACAACTACGAGCAAACCTCGCAGAAGCTCTGCACGAACTGCAGTATGCTGCAGCCTCAAAACGTCGTCGTCTTCGTTTTCAGACGCAATCTCCAACACTGCTGTGGTCGTTTCTACCACATCAGCATGGAAGCGTTCCGCGTCGTCTTGGAGACATGCCGGGAAACTCACAGCATAGTTTGCCACGATCTGCATCGAAAAACCTGGAGCAGTGTGAATGTCTACCTTGAGCCATTCAGAGAGGAACTCGAAGGAACTTTGCACACTTGAGCAGATCCGTTTTAAAACATCATCATGCGAATCATTCCTTCCTTCAAGCGTGCGTGCAAGCGCAAGCACTGACTCTGTGGAAGCACGACTAAGCGTCACCACAGCATCTTTTACTACGGACGAATGATAGCCACCAGCAACAGAACAAATTGCTTGCTGCACCAAAGCCACCGATCGCACCACCCCACATCGCGCTTCTTCGGTTGTGTGTAGGAGCACAATACCAGTTGTAGCAAACTGCACGATTTCACTCATATGCTTCGTATCCTCGACACTTGCAACGGAACTGCGACGGGAGCCAGTGGTTCTGCTACCAATGCTCACTGCTCGAGCATGTCGAGTCTGCTCGGTTGCATCACAAAGTTGGCAAACGACCTCTGTTGGGCATAGTCCCGCTTGGGCTACGGTCTCGAAAAGTATGGCACAGCGCTCCTCACCGTCCTCCTCAGAGCTGCACGCCTCTCGAGAGAATGCTAGATTTTCACGCGATAAGCACGAAAACATCGCTGCGAGGGCCTCAATTTGAGCAGGTCCTGAACATCGCTTACTTGCAAGCATGAACGTATGCAACGCAGTAGTCAAAAGGACGGGGAAATTGCTGGATGAAGAGCTACCTTGGTTAAGCGGATTCTCCACTAAAGCTCTCAGGAGCAATGGAATGCTACGAAGAACGGCTGGTAGCTCCTCTTCGTCTTCCATTCGATCACGAGCATTCGCATTGACATGGAAGATCGCACTGGACAACAGCACGGACGACCATTTCGGAGTATTGCCCTCCGGCATGTTGTTGAAGAAAGAAACCGACTTTGGCATGTAAACCTCCATTATTGCCATCGCGTTGACGATCTTGGGCCAGTACCGCTTGTATAACGCACGTAGCGATTTTGAGGTCGATAAAGCAGCCGCTGGATCGTTCGCGGCAGCCCCGATTGGTGGAAGTGCCATTTGCAATGCTGGCATAATCATTATCTCGTCAGCCAGTAACGCTGAGCTTGTAGCTGTGTCCAATTGTGCCCACTGCGCAGAACCTTGCATTACAACGCCGTACGCAAACGTCATATCCATCCAGCACTTGAACAAGTACTCCGTGGTTTCCGACAAGCCATTAGTCATCGCCTTCACAAGCGGAGATGTGGCGACAGCTCGACGTTCGTCATCGCGCGCATCCTTTTGAGTGATCGCCTCTGTGACACATGAAGTTAACAATTCTCCCACACACGCCAAGTTAGCCAGCGAAAGTGAAGTGCGGGTAAGTTCGTCGCCAATGAAATGCGCGTGCCCATAGTCTGGAGTCAAAACTGCTCTCAGAATGCGTCCCAATCCCACCTTATCTTGAATGAGGTGAGCAGATACGCACACTCCAGCAATGCCATGTGCCTCAAGAAGCAGTGGTGCGTAAAAGAAACGTTCTTCACTTTTGTCTTTTTCCAAACTGGGCGCTAACGGCGAAGACTCCACTTGTACCTGTTTCAAAGCATGCCGGAGAGCAGACGAAAGCTGGGCACGATACGGGTCCAACAAATAAGCATCTCCCGCGGCAACTTCTGGATCACGTGCAGACGCAAAGTTTTTCACCAACACATTTAATAGGCGAAGCCCCACACACTGGAACATAAGAAGCTCATCTCCTTCAGCTGAAGTCGTTGCGACGTGACACGCAAGTGTAACAAACTCATCCAGATACATACACAAGAAATTCCCGATGTTTGAACCGACGGACACTGGCAACGCTGCACCAGCAGAGAGTATCTCGAAGAAAAAGCGCCGGGCTGCCACAAGATCAAAATGGAGTTGCTTCGTCTGGCACACCCCAGTCGTCATGGGTGGGATTGTTGCCATCAGTTCAAACACACGCAAGACACATTCCACTGCGAAGTGTCGCACTTGCCGTGAAAGCGGAGGCATAAACGCTATGAGGTCGCCCACGCTTGACTTTGTAGCTCGCCACTTATCCACTTGAGCGGCAACAGCAGCCGATGCAAGTGAGTTTGCATCAGACTTAGGTATCTCCAGAGCTGGGTTTGGTGACCACGATGCTGCTTCATCATCAACTGAACTCTCAATATTTGCTGCTGCCTGAATACCAGAGTTCATTCCTTTCGGACTCATCATCAGCTGTTCGGCATTAGCCCCGGCAAAGGAACTAGCTGATTCACCAATGGCAATACTACGACACAACAGAGCCCAGAGGCACGGTTCGGCGCCATCGTGGTCTCCTCCTTCGATGTCCAGTAACGCCAGTGCTGTACTCTGCAGCGCACTTACACTGTTCCGATGCATGGTAGTAGAATCAGCAATAGCAAAGGAAACCACGTCCCACATGCCATGAAGTCCTGGTAAATAACCCCATGTAAGTTCGTTGTACTCAACGTGGAGTGCCGAGAACAGAAGGCAAAACAGGTTCTGACGACGAATTAAGGACGGATCTCTTTCTACAAGCGTTCGAATACAAGACAGGCCGACATTCTGTAGGATACTTCGACTCCACCCATTTGTATAGACTCCAACATTTACGAGACCATTAGCCTCGAATGGTTCACTAATGATCCCCAATGTCACTAGCGACGGACCAGGACCTGACGGTGGCGATAAAATTGGAGATCCAGCATTCGGTTGTGGCGCTATTGATGATGAAATTGCAGCGTTCAACAGCGCAGTATCTGATACAATGCGCAAAATGTATCTCAGATCTGTTGATTGAAAGCGAGAAGGCGCGAAAACAACCACTTGTTCCAGGAACCTCAAGAACTCCAACTCGACACGAGCATCGCCATCCTGGCGAAGAAGCATCCAGTAAGAGTAAAACTCATTCAAACGGTCACTTGAACCACCAAGCTCTGGACCTAGAGTTGCCACCACATCGTTAATAATTCTCCCCAGAGCCACTTTTGTACTAATTTGCCACCGTAATCCGCGTTTGTTGACCTTTGAATAGACAAAGCCTGCTAGCATATGGGCCTCCATAAGAGAAAACGTTGAGTTAACAAACTGCTCGTAGTCGCCTCCTGTTGAGTTGACGGATTCCAAAATAATACTCCATGCATGTAAGATCCATGTGCGCAGAGGTTGAGAACACTCACCAGCAAACCGGAAAATGAGGCCTGTGTCAATGGAGATTCGTGAGCCGCAAACACGCTTGATACAGGCTAACGCAAACGCTGCACCAGCTGACAGAATAGATACATCCAGGTCAGCGTTGGGTCCGAATGTGGCGTTAGAAACTCCCTGTGGTAGCTTATCCACAACCAGACGTTTTTCCAGCTCGATAATTAGACCCTTGCAATGATCTTCCCCTAGAATTAGTGCTAATGATCCTAATGCCTCACCGGCACCACGACGGACTCCAGAGTTTTCACTCGAAATCATTTCACACAACATAGCTTGCATTTGAAGAGGCCAAGATGTTGCAGAAAGCGACGCCGATGAAGTTGGCGCGGTTCCAGCTTTTTCGAGACGTCTCGCTTCTGCAATCACAGCAAATAACAACGAGCACACATTGACTTCACAGTCCGCCCGAACGTCGCTTAGGGCTCCTGCGTAGTGCTGAAGGCATCGCAACTGTAGATCTTCCGGAATAAAGTGAAAAAGTCGACCGAACAACAGCACACTTGTGTCAACGAGTCGAACGTAAGTAAACGGGCTGAAGCTAGCCCGTTTGGTTACACCATCCACAGCTTCTTTTTCAGCAATTGATCTCCAAAACGTGTCTTGATATTGAACCTCGAGTTCAGTATCTGTCAACGCGTTTTCTCGTTGCTGCAAACCAAGGATGTGATTCAGTTCCCTTGAATACAGCGGGGAAGGGTAGTCCCCTGGTTCTAATCGTGCAAGAGTTACCACGTCAAGTGTGTTATCCTCCGAAGAAAGCACGCTTTGCAAGTACGTGGATTTCGCCGGTACTAGTGAGGAATGTCGGAGACTTGTCAGTGCTTGGGCAGTGGTAAATTCGGCAATCAAATCCAAAAGAACGATATACGAATCACTGTAAATCGGTGGAAGCATCGTGAAGCAGTTGATGATCCACCCCATAAGACGATACCGAGCAATTTGGCCGCGACGCTTGAGAGGATTACTGAGTATGTCCTGAGTCGCCGTCAAGTACACATGCAATACATGGCTCGCAAGGAGGTTGACATCATTATCGGATTCCACAGCGAAATCCTGGTAGGTGGATAGAAAACTGCTCAGAGCAATTACAGCAGCTTCAATACGCAGCAGCTCAAGAGAGGATTCGCGACTGTGTAGAACACTGGACTTGAGCCATAAATTCAGGAGTTTCTCCAAATTGGATTTTATCCACTGTTCGTTGTTCATAGACACGAGACTTCCAACCAGCGTCCAACCAGCGCGCGTACAGGTGAGCCAAATGCTGTCTGCACATTCATTGAGGAACTGACTCTCGACAAGTTCCTCCGAAATGGTATATACCTCATCCATAATTGTTTGAGATAACCCTCCTTTAGCGTCAAGTTTGATTGCGCGAAGGATATGGGCAATTGCCGCGGATCTACCTTGAATCGCATACAGGTGGGACTTGCTTTGTATATCACTGCTCTCATCTTGACCATCATCCGTCTTCCCAGCTGATTCTGAACTTCTCGCTTCTTCGACATCAGAACCTCCGCGCATCAGGTATTCAGCAGTATCCCGGAGGCCCTGAATGCACTCCGTCAGCACGTTTTTAAGTCGGTACGGGATTGCAGTGACAAGTGAAGCCAGTGCGATAGCAGCCTGAAAGCGGACACTTTGTTTTTCGTGGCAAAGAAGCCCTTGGAGTATATCGCTAGCGTCACGAGCATGAGTTACAGAAGCTTCGCCCATCGAGTGGAACATGTGACTCATCTCCACTAATACTGACAATATCTTGTGGTGGTTTGGGTCTAATACCTGAGTCTCATCTTTTAGCCTTTGTAAATATCCCCCCAGAAGAACCTCTTGCTGACGTTCTGTTAGGCATCCATTTAGTCCATAGCGCAACACAAAACCAACGGCGTTGCGAGCCCGAGTCAAGTCACCGAGGGCGAATGGATGATCCATGATAGCAAGTATCGCATCCATTACCTCAAGAAGCTGCGATTCGGGAATTGAATCCGGAGGTAGGCGCTCAAACATGCTGCACAGAGCAATGGAGAACGAGGCAAGGATGCCCCCGTGGCTCTGATTCGGGTTACTGGATAAATACTTGCTGGTCACCATGTCCTTGAAGTATAATACCACGTTCGCGATGGTGGAAAAGTTGACTGTAGTTGCTTTCCGGCGAGATAGTGACGATGGCAGGTTAAGTGCTACATGTAGCTTGAACCCCGTTTTGGACTTACTACCACTGGATGCAGGAGCCTCTTGTTCTATAGAGCCCCTTCCACCAGCGTCTTCATCATTATTTCTGGTTGAAGCCGCACTCATTCCATTGTTATCACTCCCACCTGCTTGTATTTCCGCCTCACTCGACGACGATGTTGCATACTTGGCAAGAACCGCACCGACTACTACAGAGAATGCTCTCCTGACTTCCGGAGCAACATCGTCCATACCCTTCGCTGTGATTTGCAATATCGCGTCAAGTGAAACACCATGTGTACTCGCACTGCTTCCAGTGTTTGTTCCAGTAGCAGATCCGTTAGCACCACCAGCTCCACTTCCATTTCCATTACCATTTCCTTGGTTTGCTGACCCCGCGCCAGCACTAGCAGTTGCCGCCAAAATGGACGTGCGGTCTGCCACCACCTGCAATAATCTGGCAGCTGCAATCCTTACCTCTGGTGCTTTGTCCTGAAAACTCTTGTTCACGATCTTCATCGCCTCCGCATGAAACTCTATCAGTCGTCTTGAGTCTCCTTCCAGAGCATGCGCCACACTCTCAATTAGACATTGTTTCATATAGTAGTCTGCAGCTCGAATGTTTTTGTTAGCCAGCGTCAGCACGTCCGGTAAAAACTGCAATGCTTCCTGCAGCGGCAGGCGACAGAGCACCATGACCAGCGACACCTTCACATACAACGACGTATTCTTGGCTAACAACATCTCGTTGGTGCTGGGAACCACCGAGAAGTCGAACGAGCGCACCAGTAGGTCGCATACCAGGCGGTGCACACACTCGGACGAGGGAGCGCTCCACGAGGATAGCGAGACGCCCATGGCACCCGTACCACCTCCAGCCAGACCCGCACTGGTATTGCCTACGTGTCCACCGCTGTACACGACCAGCGTGGCGACAAGAAGCTGGAATAGCGCCGCATTACTCTTTCCACTCCGCTTCTTGGTCGGCGTGGAGCTTGTGAGAAGCTCCGGCTTCCACAGCCGCTGCAACGCGATCAACGCTTGAACCAGCTCCTTTTGCTGCGTCTGGTGCTCCGCTGGTGTGCCTCCACCGGCGCGCATGGCCTCCACCACGGCTGCCAGCCGCCGTGCCGCGCCCTTCATCTGGGCTCTTTCTTACTAATTCGCCGCGTGGGAATGCGGGTAAAACATTTTGACCAATAGTGTCGACGAATTCGAGCGACATACAAACATCAAGTTTATTTCAAGACGATAAGGTTGAGATGATGCAGACGACGACGCGCTCATGGGAGGACTTGCGCAGCAGCGCACGGGCTGCGGAACACACGCTGGAGGACAAGATCGCGACGTATACAGCGATTAGTAGAGCCCAAACACGCAGTTCAGCGGCGTATGATGAAGGTGAATATGGAGGAAGGAAGAGTGAAGAGAACGTTATTGAAACTTGGATTGTCCTTATTGAGCAGAAAACCCACCAGAAGAGACTGCAGATGAGAGAGAGTTGGCTGCGGATATTGAAAATGCGCTGACGTCGGTGAGTCCGTTGCAATTATTAAGGAGGAGAGATGTTGGGTTGCTCACAGATGGATCTATTTGTCTGGATAGCTATCGGATACGATCGATGAGATGAATGTGGTAGTGAACAAGACGTCGGTGAAGACGCAGGACGCCATGTTGCAGCGATACCGTGAGCTCTATTTTGACTTCAATACGGAATTCCGTCGCTCGATGGTAAGATACAATGTCGACGGTTTTGCAGCGTGTTGATCGGACCCAATTGATGTGTTTAACGTCGCGAATTTGAACTGATCTGTGTATTTCCTACTTCCCAGAGCGCATTACAGGAGAAGCGTGATGCACAGAAGCTATTTGGTAACAGGTTCGTGTGGAAGATAATGACGGATTCTATTGATTGTCAAATGTATGACATTCCCTTTTTCGTTGCATCTTGGCAGAGCGCACAACGGTCACTCGGACGATGCGGAGATGGATTCGTTGCTGAACGAACGCCGTGCCGTGGACTCGTCGCGTTCCATGACTAGTAGCATCATCGAGCAGGCGATGGATACCAAGAACGCGCTGGAAAATCAACGCCGACAGTTCACGTCGTCGCATGGCAAGGTGGCTACACTGGGTAGCTCATTCGCCGGCATTAACACGCTCGTGGAGCAAATCCGCCGCAAGAAAATGCGCAACAACACCATCCTCGCGTTAGTGATCGCCGGCTGCATCTGCTTCACGCTCTGGTGGGTCGTGCTGTCTAAAATCTAAGCTATTGTCGACAACAGCCAAGGCTAACGTCAATATGATGTTGCACAAGTCACGTATTTTCTCGTCGACGCTTTGTGCCCAAATTGAAGTGTACTTATTGTCCAATCACCATGCCTAACGCTTCTAATTGGTTATAACAACGCATACGATTTGCCTTTACGAATGGTTGGCCTCCCAACATAGGCGCCAAACTGGAAAACTCCGAAGAGGCAAGCAACCAACTAATCCTTGACAACATGGGCGACCGTGGAGGCATCTCGCTGCTGGTACGCAACATCAGCCGTCGTCTGAGGTATGTGCGCGTCTCTTCTATCTGTTGGACTGTTTATCGCTTGTTTTAGGGCCAAATTGACTAAATGCAAAGTGACTAATTGCTGCTCTGTGGGATCTGCAGACCCGAGGACATTCGCAAGGAGTTCGAGCGCTACGGAGAGGTGCGCGACGTCTACATCCCCAAGGACTACTACACCAAGTACGTACATGCTCAAAAGATCTCTAAGTCATTGCAGGGAATACGTTGAAGACAGTGCCGCTGACTCTGTGCTTGTGTTGCGGCAACAGGGAACCGAAGGGCTTTGCATTTGTTGAGTTCCGCAGTGAGCGTGAGGCGGACGATGCACGTCGTAATTTAGACGGTGTGCGCATTGATGGCCGCGACATCCGCGTGGTGTTCGCTCAGGAGCGTCGCAAGTCGACGGAACAAATGCGCGAGCGCGAAAGGTGCGAACCCGACCAAACACTTGACTAAGTGCATTTTCGATGTCGTTACTCTTTTTACTCATTGTTTTTGCATTTGATTTGGTGTACGCAGGACGGAGAAACGTGGTGGAGGTCGCCGCTCTCGCTCTAGATCACCTCCCCGCCGCCGTGCGCCGCGTGGTCGATCTCAGTCTCGATCTCGTGACCGTCGTGCTCCACCTCGTCGTTCGTCACGCTCGCGATCTCCTGTCAAGGCCCGATCGCGCTCTCGTTCTCGCTCGGGCTCTCGTGGTCGTTCGCCTGCTCGTCGGTCACGTTCTCCGTCACCTCGCCGGTCGGCTTCTCCTCGTGCTCCGACTTCGCCTCGTCGATCTGCGTCACCTCGTCGTTCGGTGTCACCGGGTGCACGATCGACCTCTCCGTCACCCCGCTCTAAGGGCCGCTCGCGCTCACCGTCTCCCCGACGAGATGAAGACCGCCGTTCGCCCTCGGGTTCACCACGTCGCTCGAGTGGCCGTGATTAGGCTCGTCTAGCCGCTGGCTTGGCTTATCGGCGGGTATGGCTCTGAACCCCTGTCTCCAAAGAAACATCGCCGACGAACCAAGCGACCGACTTCGACAACTGCATGGAATCTGCACGGCATCTCGCTTTGGTTTGCTCCCCACTTGTGTGCAATTGTTTGCCTGGTGCGTGTCCTTCTCAGAATATGCAGGTACAAGACAGTCAGTGACAAGAAGAGCAGAGATCTGAAGATGGTGAAGACTCAAGCACAAAGATACAAACGCAAATAAAAACAAAGAAGACTGGGTACTACAACTACTTGTCCAAGAGGAGGAAGAGGAAGATTCTGTGCAAGCTTCAAACCCAGTGCCAGATGACGGCGTCTTACTCACGTGCTTTGCTTCATTGTTGATTGCAGGCACTCCCCTTCCTGTATTACACTCACAGCTGTCATCGACAGGTGATCATGAGGACACCGGTTGACAGTCAATAATAAGCTGTCGACCATCTAAATCAGTCCAAATAATAGAAAGCTAAATTTGGAATTCTAAATCAGATCACACACTAAGTACGAGTATAGGATACCCAGACACTCTGATACTCTGGGCCAGCGCGGAAGTGAGAGCCTACGTGAGCAATGAAGAAGAGATCGGTGGTGTTCGTACTCATCGACGGGCTGGCCGATGTGTCGTTACAAGAACTGGACCAGCAGACGCCACTAGAGGCAGCTCAGACGCCAGCCATGGACTCTATCGCTCGTATGATGCAGGCATTTCCCCCTTTATTAGAATTTCTGATTCCTCTAACTCTGTTCTCCCTCTAGATGGTGGTCTGACTGGTCTCATGGATCCTGTGGAGCCTGGCTACGCCTGTGGTAGCGATACGGCACACATGTCTATCCTAGGCTACAATCCCTTCGTGTAGGTCTCTTCGATGAATTGTTACTGTAATTGATATTATTGTGCTCATCTTTTTTAAATTGATTGCAGTCATTACCGTGGCCGTGGCTCTTTTGAAGCTATGGGTGCTGGATTGCCAATGAACAAGGGTGATGTCGCCTTCAAGTGCAATTTCGCCACAGTCGAGAAGAAGGAGGACGGTCAATTGATCGTCGAGAGACGACGAGTGGACCGCAATTTTCCAGCGTGGGGTATTGAACTCTGCAGTTTCTTGGACGGACTAACGCTTCCAGAATTCCCTAGTCTGGTGGTGGCTACGAAATACGCCACGGAACACCGCTGCGGAATCGTTTTTAAGGGTCCTGGACTTTGTGACAAAATGACGGGCACCGACCCACTGAAGGACCAGTAAGTAGTTGGTGAAATTGTGGGCAAAATTGCGGTGCTAACGTATGAACAATCGTTTTCGATATGTAGTTTGCCTTTGGTAACATCGAAGCCACTAAACGACACACCGGAGGCGGCGTACTCGAGCAAGGTGTTGAACGCGGTGTCTAATGCTATTCACGAGCGACTGTCAAACCACCCGATCAACAAGACTCGCGAAGCAGAGGGAAAGCCACCAGCCAATGTGGTACTGCTACGTGGCCCCGGTGAACGAATTGACGTACCGACATTTACTGAAATGCATGGACTTACCCCCTTCATGATTGCCCCGACGTGCATCATTGCTGGCCTGGGCATGTCGTTAGGGTTTGAAATCGCGACTGCCCCTGGTGCTACCGGAGACTACCACACGAACCTGCGTTCGAAGGCTGAGACTGCGTTGCACGTGCTTCGTGGTGGCGAATTCGATTTTGGATTTGTTCATGTCAAAGCAGTTGACGATGCTGGTCACGACCGCGATGTAGCCAAAAAGGTACATTTCACTGAGCGCGCAGACGAAATGATCGCTCTGCTACTTGAGGGTATTCATGCTGACTATGGAGAGGAAGATAACGAGGTGACCATTGTCGTCACGGGCGATCATACTACACCTGTCAAGTATGGAGACCATACGTTTGAGCCGGTGCCGTTCGCCATTGCGCGTGCAGGCGCTGCGTACGAGAGGTTGCAACACTTAAAAAATGGAGGCGATCCGGCCAGTGTCAACGATTTGCCGCCCGGTCCATTGACGGACGGTGTAACGCGGTTTTCTGAGCTGGCTGTGGCACGCGGTGCACTTGGTCGTTTTGCTGGTGACCAGGTCATCAACCTTGTCAAGAGCTTCCGTGAATATGAACTATAGGTTGCAAATTTGCAATGCACAAGGCGATTACGGGATTTAGTATGCAAAATCGTTGTTGAACTCTTGTTAGCGTGGTCGTCATTCGAGAGAAAAGGGTCAACTTTCCTCGATCTCGTGAAGTGCTTCGACAAACTCGGAATCAGAGTCATGGCCTCTTCCACTTCTTCTGGGCAAGCACGCGATCATAAACTCCTCCAGCTGGAGGACGTCTTCGTTTCAAACGAGAGTGACTGTAGAGCTCTATAAATTGAAAAGCTTTCTCGTTGACACTGTATCAGTTCACATACTCGCGGAGTTGGATAACAACGCCTTGGTTGCCGATAGGGTCTCTAAAATCGGTGAAACGGGTCACATAGAATTGTGTCTTCTTGAACACCTGCCGATAGGGTCTCTAAAATCGGTGAAGCGGGTCACATAGAATTGTGTCCTCTTGAACACCCTGCAAATTGAAAGTTAGAAGTCATCAGCACCAAATGAAAATCAAAACCTGGCGAATGCTTCTTCAACTCAATTGCTTTCCAAGATTACAATCGCTTCAGCGTTGGACAGACAGACATCGCTAATGAAACATCGCCTAAGGTCAGCTTTGCAGCGTCTTTCGATTCCATTAAAGGATGAAAAGAAAAAAGTATTCTCATTTGGTGCTTCTTTCCTTTCAGCTTGCACTTGTTGCATTTGCTTTAGTGTACGAGAACCTGACAGTTGACCCAAGACAATGCTTGAATGCTTGAGCCCTACCTAGAACCACGACAAAGGCGAACGAACTTTCCAGTTCGTCCTTGCTATTGATCGTGTAGAGTACTGGTTGGATGCTGAAAGTACCTTGGTATTTCCAGCTCACGTGGCAATGGCTGCTTCGCTGCACGCAACACTTGCTTCAACTCCATAGCAATTGCACATTCACGTGTCAGGAAGGACGTAGTTTTTCCAGAACCTTTTCTATCATCCACTGGGTGTCTTCCTGTACGACCACATCGATGTATATAGTCTTCAATTGTATGAGGCATATCAAACAGCACAACATGTTCAACACCAGGAAGGTCAAGTCCACGTGAAGCAAGATCCGTTGCCACTAAAACATCCACATATCCAACCCGAAAGGCGCGCAATGCTTGAATACGGTAACTTTGTGATTGCCCACCATGAAGTGGTGCCACGTGGAATTGTTCATTGCGCAGTAGGCGAGTAACGCGCTCGACACTTGAACGCGAGTTGCAAAATACTATAACAGGAGGTTGTTTGGTGGTACGCAAAACTCGAAGCAAATGCGAGGGTTTCTCTGCAGCTCGCATAAACTGCACATCATGAACGATATTTGATGCTGTGGAAAGTGAAATCATGGACATTGAAATGGTTCTAGTTAGCCTCGACGTTGAACTCAATGCAGATGGTGTTTGAACCGGCATGTTTGCTTCATCAACGCGAATCGTGATCGGTCGTAGCACTGCCGACCGCGCTAACCGTGGCAAGAAGGCAGGCAGAGTAGCAGAAAACAATACAGTCTGCCGATTAGCGGAATTTGTCAGATGTAGAACCTCACGTAACTGCATCTCCATCTCCGGCGCTTCCAGTACGCGATCCACTTCATCGAGTACAAGAAGAGAAATCTGTTCAAGCGACAACGTTGCTCCATGGCGCTGCAGAAGATGCAACAGTCTTCCTGGTGTCGCCACTATTGCACACGTACCACTAGCATGTTGCCGAAGGTGTACAAGTTGTTCCTCGACTGCAACACCACCGCAAATCCCGACAACAGGTGAATTTATCACTTCAGGGAAGAACGCAGCGAGGCTTTCCACCACTTGATCAACCAGCTCTCGAGTTGGCACAACAACCAGCGCGCAAGGTAAAGCTGGCGTAACTGTCATTGCTGGGTAGTGCTCAACTTGAGCATAAGGCTGAGTCTGCTGTTGTAGCAGTTTAAGCATTGGGAGGACATAGCACAATGTCTTTCCACTTCCAGTAGGAGCTAGACCCACAACATCGCGGCCTTGGAAGATAACTGGGAGAGTTTGTGCCTGCACAGCAGATGGTGCTATCACTCCACGTGCTTGCAATACAGAAATGACGTCTGAAGACAGCGAAAGATCAGAAAAACTGTGGACTAATGGCGGTATTGGGCCCTCTCCATCGACAGCAATTCCTCGTTCTTGACGCGCCCATGATTCTTCCTGCGTTAATGAAGCTTCGTATGTCGGTACATCAATAGGCTGATGGGTTGGAGACTCGGAAGCAGGTGCTGGAGGCTCCACACGACGGCGTTTGCGCCGACGTACATACGCTCGATCCGACATATTTTGGCCACAATGATGTATCACACATATCTTGATGTGAAGTTGGTGTGGAGCTCATAGACTGGCATTTCTAACTTTGGAGCCATGTCGGCGAACCCCCAGCACGTAGTGGACACGGAGGACGCAGCGGAGCTCAATCTGGGCGACGACTTCCGCAATGAGACGTGTCTATCCAACGCTGAGGTAGCTGTCATTCTGGAGAAGCAAAAGTCCGACTACGAGACACAGGAGAAGCAGCTCACCAAGTGCGTCGATACCAGTGTATCATTGGTTCGTAGCTGGTCACCTACTGATCTTTATCTATTTGTTTGTTGTTGCTGTAGTGTGTTCCAGAAGACGTATTCGTATGTGCAACGCTTCAGTGGTACCAAAGACCCCGTGGCCAACCAAGCTTCAGTCACTGAGCTTCGCGAGTGCGTCTCTGTCTGGTATTTGAGCGGTATCACTGGTAAATTAACCCTTATCTACGTGTCTGCTACAGGGCATTGATGTCGCTGGCGTTCCAGCGTGAGGGAGACGGAGAGACGGTCGAGTACCGTCTGGAAGAGTTTGAGATCGCTTGTCTGTCCAATTTGAACCCTGAAGAAGTGGAGGAAGCTGTGGCACTCATTCCCAGTTTGCACAAGCGCTTTGCCGAGGACGAGATTGAAGAGATCCTCGGCATTGTGTCTCGTACGGCGGCGCGCATGTTTGGCTAAGTTGCGCCGTGTCCCGCTACTAACCTAGAAGCAGGTTAACCTTTTTAACCCTTTAATCGAGCCTGTCGTTTATTAACCAGGTCGTCTGGGACTTATGCTGGGGATGCGATGTAGTTGTGCTGTGCAGCAAAATGTTGGTTTGATTGACACACTGACGCGTTCGTGCATTGTTCGATAGACTTTTAGATAGCTGATGGCTGGGAGACTGCTTCACCAAATGCTTTCCCGACGCACCTCGCTTTACCATTGCGAATAGAAAGTGTCTTCAGCGCCATGGCAGAAGGTACCCATGAAGATAAAAGGTGATCGGTGCTGGTAGCGGGCGTGGCGTGAAGGATTTGTCAGTGGGGTCCAGCTTTGCGCGCAGAATCGTGAACGAACGCTGCAGTTGGCAAAGTTGTCGGATAAGTTCGTGCGTCACTCAACACTGAACTACCGGCCAATTGCAACAGATTTCTGGGACCAGCTCTCCGAGCTCGCTACGAAGCAGCAACTCACGTACTGGCGCAACCCGCAATACAACTTCATGCGCCTGTTCTTCTTCCCGGTTGGTGAGGTCACCTTTGGTATGACGTACTACTAGTTGTCGGCGGGTCTTTTTGAAGATGATCAGCTCACACATCGGTCTCATCTACAACATTATTGACTTCATCGGCGTGTTTAATCTGATGGCGTGCGCCGAATTCTACTGCGAGCGGATGTCCAACTACTGCAGCCCATTGCCATACAGTTTGTCGCTGTGGTTCGCTGAGATCCCGTACCTCATCGTGATGATCGTCCTGTTCGTGACGATCGAGTACTGGATGGTGGGTTGGGTGTTTTACCTGTGCTCTTCAGTGTGCACGTACGTGGGCCAGTGGATGTCAGCGTTGATGCCGAACGGGAAGGTGGCGAACGTGGCAGTGGTGCGATATCGTGTCTGTTTACCCTGTTCTCGGCTACCTGCTTCCGAGCCATGCGTTCCAGTACCTGATACCATCGAGCTTCTCGCTGTCGGTACTCGTGGGTGTGTATTTTGGCTACGACCAGGACATCATCACTGTAAAGACGAAGAACGTCACGACAAATATGACGGTGGCGGCATATGTGGAGGGACATACGTCATTCCAGATAGCAAGTACAATTTCATAGCGGGTCGTTGGTGACCTGGGTTGTGGTGCAGACGGCAATTTACCTCACGTTCAAGTACGTGAGCCACCTGAAGAGATAAACTAGCAGTGGGTGTGGTCTGCCTGGAGTCGGTGGCATTTGCTACCATATCAATGCAAGCTTGATGTCAAGGCCTGGGCATGTCACGTTTTAGGAAACACGGAACCTGATAGTACTTGACAAGCAGTACTCAACCATGTACGCTATGCAATTGCCATCCACTAATGCCCAGACACAAGCACGATGAAAATGTTCGTTCACATTCGTGCGCGTCTACCACTCCAGCACCTCCAGCACAATCCTTCATGTAGTCAACACCAAAGTGTAGACCACCAAAGTGAACAAAAATTTATTGTTTTCATTGCTCTACAGTTTGGATAATTGTATTTGTCTGAGCGTCTGGAGTGGACCACCTCAACTGAGCTCTTCATCATCACATTGGTGATCTGCGGACGATGTTGAGCAGCTCCAAGACGCAGTTATCGGCGCTGACAGCGGCCACGCAACGGGCGTTCTCGGCCAAGGCAGGTGCTGGCGGTATCGCTGGACCCAAGATCACTGGCGTACTGCGCTTCTACAAGGACGTGGGCGTCAAGGACGTCGAGGAACAGCCCGCAGAGGCTGGTGGCGAGCCGTGCAAGCTGTTTGCCGTGACTTTGGACGGCAAGACGGTCAAGACACCAAGACAGCAGCCTGTGCGGCTTCCCACACGCGCCATGGCGTACGCGGTGGCCCACGAGTGGGACGCACAGAGCCACGACATCCGTCCGGCCACGATGCCCATCATGACTCTGGCCTCCACAGCGCTGGACCTCGTATACACGTCCAGCAGCCACGAGACCATCGACGAGATGATGCATTACTTGCACACAGACACAGTGTGCTACCAGGTCACAGCCGATCAACAAGAGAAGCTTGTGGCACTGCAACAGAAGAAGTGGAAGCCTATTCGCAAGTGGTTTAGTGATATGTTCCAGGGAGAAGTGGATGTGAGCCATGGCAGCATCGACCGACTGGCTCATGACAAGCAACTTGTGGAGAATGTGCGCGCACACTTGGAGAAGGTTCGTCTTGCAATTGGTTGGGTGGAGGATGAGGAAACTGACGTTAGCTGGTGCAGTTGAACGACTTTGAGCTGACGGCCATGCGCACGCTGACCAAGGAGTGCAAGGTACTTTAGTTGTATTATTATGCTTATTTATTGTTACTCACGTGGCATGTGGGTATTAATGTGTTGATGCAGTCCCTGATCACTGCTCTGGCAGTCTTCAAGCGCCACATCACGGCGAAGGAGGCTATGGACATCTGCCGTTTGGAGGAGGAGTTTCAGATCAACAACTGGGGGCTTGTAGAGGGCGGCCATGATCTCGACCGTGTGAACTGCGCCGTGAAACTCTCGAGCGCGTCCTTCCTGCTCTCCCTGCTGGAAAACAAGCACTAAACGGTGAAGCTCAAATGCTTTGTTTAGACCAGGCGATCTGAAGTCAATTTTCGACGAAGGTGTTGTCGGGCTTGTAGATGCGACTCGAACACAAGTCTCGTTGGTAAGTCTAATGAAAACGAGGTGGTGTGTTGATGATTTGTTCAAATTGCTTCAGCTTCGTAAAATCTATCAATTTAACAATTAGAACTGCTTATACTGGATGAACCGATAGGACGTAAGGCAGACTGGAGGGATCCTCTTTCTCCTCTTCCTTTGGAGTTTCGGTCTCCGTTTTGGTAGCTTCCTTCTTCTTTTGCCGAAGAAGGTAGACCAAACCTCCACATCCGAGTAGGAAGACACAAATGCCAACAGGAATGATGAACCGAAGGTCACGCTCCCAATCGGAGTCATTGTTGGCATCTTCGGGTTCCAGTGGCTTGGGCCCGTAGCTGATACACACTTCTCCTCGGAAGAGACTTAACAATGGGGCTCCAGCGTCGCTGTGAGAGCCAAATTCTTGGGCAGATTCGTCTCTAGGACAAAGACCATCAGCCAGATGAACAAACAATCGATCGGAAGCCTCTGGAAACGGTACACTGTCCACGTCATACATGGGGAATGGAGCTGCAGCACCATTAACTGCGACTTCACCCTCCAGATATTTTGAGGGAAGCTCCGAGACGGGGGCTGTGAAGGCTACAGCAATGGTATCGTTCGCCCCACATGTAGCACTCAGGCGATTCATGACGTCGACAGCCATCAAAGCCGCTTTGTTTTCTTTCCAAGTGCTGTTCCACTCCGACACCATAGCACAAACCGTCAAAGTCGATGCACTGGAATTCGTGGTCTGGAATCGTGCCCAAACCGACGATAACTTGTCCTCATACGATCCGTCTTCAATGAGAGTCCAACTCGCTGTTTGGTAAAGGATTTTGTTGTCGGCTGTGACGGCGTATCCGGCCATAGTATCGAGCCACGTACTGTCAATCGAGTCGTTGCCTACCAACACCAAGTCGAGTCGTTCCACGAATTCCTCATCTAAAGACGACGATGCATTTGCTAAACCGTCGGAGGTGGAGATGACAGTCGCAATGTCGATGGTGTTCCATCGCTTGTACGATGGTATCGCATTGGCATAATGACATAGAGCTGCAAGTACCAGCACCAGCAAACTCGACGAGTTCATCGCCACGTGCTGGTTGCTTGGTGTTCTCGGTGGAAAAGCGAAAGTGAGTTTGTGGGGAGAAAAGAGATACAGGCCCAGGTGTGGTGCCTCGATGCATTGCAAACGCAGTGTTGCACAGGCTCTTTCAACGGTTCTACCAACAGACACATATACGAACAGCAAACAGTTTTCAGATGCTAATGCGAGAGTTTTCTAATGGATTCCGTTGAGAGCAAGTAGAGTAACCGGTTGGAGAAGTTTGCGAGTTCCTTCGGCGACTTACAGAAGAGATGCTAATGCGAGAGTTTTCTAATGGATGCCGTTGAGAGCAAGTAGAGTAACCAGTTGGAGAAGTTTGCGAGTGCCTTCGGCGACTTACAGAAGAACAATAGAGTTTTACGCGATAGACTTGATTTCGAGCTCTTGAGCAGGTCCACAGCAACGTGAGGTCCGGTACCTGGCACTTCAACGTGAGTTTGCATCAGAACACTATGCTAGTCTACTTAAAACCACAACACTACACTGTAGTTTGATCAGTTCACCAAGTGTTTCCACACAATGTCCTTCAGCTTGTCCATTTGAAACTCGGTCAGCTGCAGGACCTCTCCGTGCTTGTTGACCATGTGCCAGCCTTAGGTGGGCTCGTCCTTGACCAACGCTGAGACCATTAACTTCGTGCAATGCTCTGGTGATCGTGCGATGAGTGGTGCCAAGCATTTTAGCTGGGATACGCAGTACCATGGTTGTTGACAGTTGAAGTAGTCTGTCCCTGCTTGAACTGCTTGCACTCGCACTCCTGCTGGGATTGCCAGCGCTATATTTTCTATTGGCGTACTCTTCATCGAGGAGAACTAACAGATTACTGACGCTTACGAGGAGACGAGTTTGGTGTAGTTTGCCACCTCTAGGTAATGCCCAAGGGATAAGGACAGCGAACCAACAATCATAACGTGTGATTGACCATTTGGTTGGATTGAAGAGGTTACCACAGGAGGAGTGGCTCGGCATTCTTTAGCTTTGGCTAGTAAAATTTAGATCGGGATTCAAAGAGTTCCGCTAAGAACTCCTGGACATCAGCAGGACGCTCACGAATGGCAGTATTGGTTGCTAGTACCATAAGGTGCCGAACCTTCCGGTCGAAGTAAATTTGTCGCTTCAGCTCCTTCATCATGAGCAAAATAACATAGCGTAGTTAGTATGAACGCAGCTCCATTCAGTGACAATTTACCAGAGCACGTACTACATAATTGTACTTCTTGAGGTTGAGAGTTCCTCGCACTGCATTCGCGAGAAAGTCGGCTGTTTGGTCTGGCTGATAAAGCAGCACTTCTTCCAGGACTTTGGTCAACACTGGATCAATCTTCATTGTCATGTACTGGTAGACTTCATCGAGTGCAGGATTGAGGTGAGGATCATGCATCCGATATCGTTCTTGCTCTAAACACACCAAACATTTCTATCAGGTGTAAAACCCAAAATCTATTTGGCTGAAAATATGCTTACCTTCGCGGATAAGCGCCGAGATCGCTACACCTTTGTTGCGGGTCTTCTGGGACTGCAGTTCCATGGTCTGTTGGGGATGATCTCAGTGAACAAGGCTCCTAAGCGACAAAGCACAAGAAGAGCACAGGAAATGATCACAATGACTTCCCAACGACTCGTATTTTTAGCCAACTCGCTGCAAACTTCATCTTCGAGTCGTATTCAGCCATACTTCACTCGTCCACACGGGAGTTGTCATATCGTCCCTCACCAGCAGCTCAGCTGAGCATCTGTCAGCTTCTAGTCTCATGCTGCTCCTAACGAGCATCATGGCGTCATGGGCAGGTACCCACAATCTACCCGTTCATCCAGCCCTGCAAGCTGCTACTAGTGTTGACGCTGCGGTTTGACAGACCTCCCTAATGTTCACCTTCACCCTTGTCGTCGTTGGACCTGCTGTTGCGGTGGTGACTGCCGTCATTGCTATCAGACTTGTAAAAGGAGCGCTTGCTGTCGCGACCCCATGCAGGTCGTTGGTGGTTAGAAGACTTGTCGCCACGTGAATAGCGCGAGCCCGTTGAAGCACGTTCACCGGAAGAACCTTCACGGTTGTTGCCATCATTCTTGTCCGAACGCCATAGTGTTGTGTTGCGGAAGCTAGAGTTGTCGTTTAGCGATGTGTCATGGCGCTTGTACTCCAAGGCCACAAACTGCGGCAAGTTGAGCACTTTCCGCATCGTGTCGCTGTTGTTATAGTAACGATGTTTTCGTCAGTCGTGCAGCAAACACTCATACTGCATCCGTTTAGCATCTCCTTACCGGATACGGTAGCACGCCTCGTTGTTGTCAGCGTTGCGGTTCCATAGCGAGATGATATCCTCGTTGTACCGGATCGAAATAACAGCGCCACAAATCTCGTTGCCGACGTCAAATTGCTCGCCAATGATTGCCAGCACCTAAATCAACAAAACACCATCAGTTCTTTTCATTCACTAAAGCTCTAATTTCAATCACGCACCAAATCTTCCCAGTAGCGCGATGCGATGCCTTTGCGAAGGCGTACCATCCACTTGCCGCCTCGTCGATTGGCTGGATCCTCCCACATGGGTTTGATACCCGTCTTAAAGAGGTGGTAGTCCATGGTGTTCGGCAGGTCGTTCGGCCGCACCAAGTGGTTGTAGATCTTCCAAAAATCCTGTACCTGTAGATAGTAAAAAGTAAAAAATCCACTCAAAACACACTTTCATCCCTCTACACAATAGATTCCTCACCGTCTTGAAGTCACCGAGTCCTTTGATGCTCTTCTCGTAGCTCTCCTGTATATACAAACCAATTATTACTTGCACCGTAATTGCATCAATAAGAAGAAAAAACGAGATAATCCTACGCTGACGGCCTTGTTGCCAGTGCTGCGCTTGATATACCAGAAGCTGTACATATTCTGGATGGGCGTCTCCATCTTCTCCGCAGGTTTTCCCTCATCTAGTATACCGCAATATTGCAATAATACAAAAGCAATTATAACGTTAGAAAAATCAAAACGCACTTGACACTTTACACGCTATTTCGACGCTCAGGGAGAGCATCAGACAGTGGCAAGACCCTTAAATGATAGCTGCGACAATGTTCTACAAGGATATCGACTTACTGTTGTGCTTATCTTCCCCCATAGCGCACGTTTACCGTCCTCTTGTTGACGACTCTGTTGTTCGACACGTTTCTTGTGTTTGAGCTTGTGGTGTCGCCTCCAATTCGTACTTTGAGACGACTCTGTTGTTCGACACGTTTCTTGCGTTTGATCGCCTCCAATTCGTACTTTGAGGTAAACATTTACGGTACTTTTGTACTTTTTCACTAATTCGTACTTAGTAATGAACTTTTACGGTACTTTTGTATTTTCCACTAAATTCAAATTCCGCCTTGTCATGGTGGATTCCGATTCGGATGGCGAGTTCGAACGGTGCGTGAATGACAGTCTTACATCTATCGGTTGTTAGAACTGGTTACATGACCATAACTGCTAGATTAGTGGTATTGTATTCATGGTTGAATGGGTCTCTGACCTTCAGTAGTGACTGTTTTATTGGTGTTTGAACACTTGTGACTAGATTTCTACAAGAAGATGAAGACTCGATGTCTCCTGAGCCGACAGCGCGGAGATCAAAGCCTAGTGGAGTGTATACTACTTCTTCAGCTTCTGCAGTGACTGCCGCTGCTGCTGCGCTGTTGGCCTCATCGGAATTAAACAAGAAACAAAAGAACACAAAAAATAAAACCAAGAGCAAAAGCTCCGATAAGAAGAAGAACAGCAAAAGATCTTCCAAGAAACAACTATCAGACTCGGAGGAAGCTCCTCCTAGTTATTACCATGAATATTCTGGTAGACGTGGTGCTGGACTGGAGGATTCAGAGTACGTTTGTGTCGACATGATATCATATTGTGGTGACTGACAGAGCTGCAGTGCCGATCCGTACGCTTTTGATATGACCTCACCAGCGTTCCCAACATCCACTAAGAAAGAGGAGGATTCCGATGATGGTTACGAAAAGAAGAAGAAGAAAAAGAAGGAGGACTTCAAGACTCTGACGAAGAAGGGGGTTGCTAAAAGCGCCCCGATTTCGATGGAAGATCGTATTGCACAGATACTACAGCGTACTGGAAGCACGCAGTTTCAGAATGACGACAAAAGTGACGAGGATGAAGTCAGCGATAAGGTTTGTAATGGGAGCTAAGAGAAAGATTATCGTGTAGTCTGATTTTCTGTTTTGGTGACACAGGGAAATGATAATAAGGAATCTGCAGAGCCACCGGCAAGGAGTGAGGAGAAGATGACAAACTTAAACCTAGTAGATCAAGACATCAATGACAAAGTCAACAAAAACAGCGACAGCGATGCGGGACGTTCAAGCATGTCAGACTCATTGGGGATGGTATCAGCAGATTTTGAGGCATGTCAAAATTATTCGTGATCTATTGTGCTTGATCTAATGCTTGAGAATATTTTGTGTTTTGGCACCTGATTCAGGTCCGTCTCCCGCCAAAACCAAGCTTGAATCGAACGCGTCTCTCTGTGGTAAATTGTCTTTTGTTGTCCTCATTGCTGTGGCTAACATTGATATCCACTTTCTTCACCATAGTCTAGTTCCGACAGCGAAAATTTTGCTGTGAACAGAGATGCCCTCACCGATGACCTTGGCAAGAAGTCACCCAATTTGATATGGATGGATCGTCACTTCAGATATTGATCTTACTAATATCCCCTATGGTACTTTAGCAACACCCTCACGCTATGAACAACAACAGCTGATGTTCTTGAAGTCTGAGCAAGACGAGGACAGCACAACCGAGCGAGATGAATATGGAGATGACGATTTCGAGCTTGATCATACTATGGTGGAAGACGACAAGGTTTTGTTTTCAAATTGTATCGCATTTCAATTTTGTTACCTTCTAACAACTACAATAACCAGGGACGTGACAAGGATAATCCTCCACCATATTCACCGACTAATGAAGAATTGTCCAACAAATCCGAGGAGTCATTCGTTAGTGAATTTGACAAGATGAAGGTGGGTATTGGTAATACGTATGTACGGAAACCGGCAGTGTATCCGACTGTATTTGTATTTTGTAGACACTCCTGCTCGCTGATCCCGTTCCATCTCTTGTCGATGCATCAAGCAAACAACATCTAGACGATTATGAGAAGCAAGTTGTCGAAACCAGAGACTTACACTTGTATACTGGTGGGGTCGAAGTGCAGCAAATGCCATTAGACGCTAGTGATACGTTTGGATATGGCGATGACGAGTTTGAGGTATGTCTGGACAGCAAATATTTCCATGTGCAGTGAAAGACTAAATTCTTTTTCCATACTATGTTTCTGTAGGAAACTTTGAGATCAAAACAAGAAGAAGACGTAGAACCAGCGAAATCGGAAGACCAAGAGGTATCGTTTTCGACGACTATTGCTGTGTATTCGAACTGTTTATCTTATCGAATCTGCTCATAGGTTCATGGAACATATCAAGGTGATACACAGGCAACTCGAGGCGTTGAGTACAGTGGTGACTACGAAGATGATGCGTTTGAAGCTGAACATGCTATTTCGAATATGGAACTCGATAGTGCTTCCTCAGAACCGCCCCAAGTGACTACAGAAGACAAGCAAGATGTTATCAATGATCCCGTTATCGACAAAAACTCAAAAATGGACACCCTACTAGCGAAGTACGGTGATTTCTACACGCAGGACGATGAAGAAGAGTCGATAGCCAAAGAAATCTCGAATGAGGGAAGCCAACAAAAGCTAGAGACTAGAGAGATTTCTGATCAGACATCCACCGGTCCAGACCCTACTGGTGCAGTATCGCAAACGCTCAGCGCACCAATTGAGATAGCAGATTCACCTCCCTCGGTACGTCCATCTTATATTCAACACTTATATTTCATCTCGAGCGAATACGCTAACTTAAATTCAGAGTCCACCACCCCCTCCTCCTCCTGCTGATGAGGATGAACACGATCAAGAATTGCAACGATTTACATTGAATGGTTCAGCTGGTGACGCCAAAACTCAAGTGCCGTCTGTTGTTACACAGCAGTCCGGATCAAAGCTGCCTGCAAAAGGAAACCATTTGCAACCTCTTTCGACTGTCGACAAATTCCGCCAGATAGAGAACCAAGTTGCCACCCTACGCTTTGTTCAGCAGCCCGGTATGCCAAGTCGCGCTCCAGTAAGCTCGCCATCAAGTGAGAGCGTGCATCTTGTCTCCTCTAAAATTCTGACTGGACATCGAGATTTGGCTCCGGTCGTACCTCCGCCACCTTTCATAGAACCCATGTCAATTTCGTTTGATGCGAGTCTTCTGGCTGACGAAGAGGATACACAACGTGAGATCGACGAATTTGTTCGTAGCTCACAGATTATGCAGATAGAGAAGCGAGTGACAGCACAACGAGCGAGTACTGCACGAGAAAATGGTCTAGTGCTGCAACTTCAGCAGGCCCAGCGTCAAATTCTTCAGCTAAAGGAACATATCCAGGCAACAGGTGGTCCTCCTACATTGGGCGATGGTATAGCGAAACAAATCGGTGCAGAAGCAGCTGAAGGCAAGGGGGATGACAAGGAATTGCATACAACAAGACGCGAATCTACGAGTATTTCCCATGCTGCTCATAACAAGCTTCGGAAAGAGATCGAAACGCAGGATACCTTAATTGCAGCTTTTCAAAAGGAGAATGAGCGTCTCATGCACCAGCTGAAGCAGGTTCGACAAGACGTTCATTACAACGTTCATGAAGCAAACGAAGAACTTCGCCGGCAAATAAAGATGCTGCAAGATCAAATCGGTGAGGCAGCCACCCTAGGTGGAGGCAGTGACCTCACCAGCAAGGCACAGTATCGTGTTGCAGTGGAAGCACGATTAGAGGCGGAAGCACACGCTATGGCTCTTCAAGAAGAGCTTGCCAGTGTCCGATTGTCGTATCAACAAAAACTCAACGAAGTTACACTAGATCTAGATCGTGCGAAGAAAGCAAAAGTTGAGCTGGAGTGCCGCTACGAAGGAGTCGACTTGACTCAAGTGGCACAGGACACTCAACATGTTCGCGAACTACAAAATGAGTTGGAAATCTGCAAGAAAGAACACACCCATGCGCTGGCTGCACTTCAAAAGAAGCTGGATTGGTATGTGGAAAATCAACGACTCCTAGATGATCAAGATGAAGAGTTAAAACGTCTTCGTCTCCATGTTGCTGCTCAACCATCCGAACCTACACCATCTAAAGAACAGCGAAACAACTCAAAAGCTGGTGGGCCTTCTCCAGCTCGATCACATCGTCGGTCGCCGAACGATATTCGGCGCATTCAGGAGCTTGAAAGCCGACTCGCAGAGCTAGAAAAGGCTATGCGGCGGCGACACCCGGACAGTTTGGCGAACCTCATTCTAGCTTCTCGTCGTGTAGATGAAGAGTCCAAAACACGTACGCTCGAACGTGAATACGAAGAGAGGTTGGCAGCGTTATCGCATGAGCTGGAACAAGCGCATGAAGCGAGCGAAACGAAGTTGGCTAGTTTTCGCCAGCAGCAGGAAAAGCTAATGTTGCAATACCGTCGAAAGATTAAGGAGCAAGAGAAGCAGCTGAAGCAGCTCAGCAAAGCACCGCTTGCTCACAGACCCACATCCAAGGACACCAACACTACGTCAGACCCAGAGTTGGTGAAAGTTCGTCGGTTCTACAGTGACAAAATCAAAGAGCTGGAGCGCAAGTGGGAGACCAAGTATCGTTCTCTGCGCAAACAACAATATTCTGGGTTGGGTAGCAAGCAGCAAATGCAAGAGGGTCTCACGTACGCCGAATCGTCTGTGGTAATAGCAAATTTGCAACGACAGATACGAGAACAAAAACTAGAACTGAAGCAGGAAAAAGCAAGGGTAGAGCAGCTCGAGGCTGAAAGTCAGCTGGTAAATTCTTCTCTTGAAGACTCACCCGCTACGGAAGACACCACGTTGAGACAGAAGCAGCATGAAAAGCAAATGGAGCTCGAGGGCCAAGTTGCTGACTTGAAGGCGCAGTTGGAAGATAGCGAGAGTGCTCGGGCTAGACTGGCACAAACATTGACTACTGTTCAAACTGTTAGTTTGGCTCGGGCACTTAACTCCGACCCCACACCAACTGCGACGGCGACGGAAAACAACCAAGCGATGGAGTCCGTTATTTCGCAGCAAACTGAAGCTAAGCTAGCGCAATTGAGGCAGGATTTGGCTCGAGCTCGTGACGAACTAAGCAATGAGCGCACGACTGCCTCTGAGAAAATCGATCGCCTTGAAAAACAAGTTGCTGAGCATATCGAGAAGAACTCGATACTAGAAGCACAGCTTGCAGGGCACCAACGCGAGTTGCAAAGTCTCCAGAGGTTGGCTGTTGAATCCGAGCGACACAGTCTGTCTCTCGAAGTGCAGGTACAACGTGTACCAGAACTTGAAGAAGAAGTGTTGTCTTTGCGTCGCGAGCTGGAGTTGCCGCGTACACCGTCAATGGTGGAGTATCGATCCCTAGAGCTCAAGGTAGCGACTCTGGAGCAAAAGCACAAGTTGCGCGAAGCTGAGCTGAAGGTGGTGTTGGACCGTGCATTGGCCTCAACTCGCCTGGACCAGCTCAGTCGTGAACATGCTCATCGAGCAGCACTTGCCGCCAAGAATGCCGAGATCGCCTCGTTCAAGCGTCAACTGGAAGAAATCCTTGACGAACTAGCATTATTACAACCAACTTCCAGTATCCCTACAAAAACAATCAAACCACCTGACGAAGACGAACGTAATACAAGTTAACCATGATTCCTGTTGGCAAAGCATCTATTGGAGCGTATGGTTAAATAGCAATAGCACGGGGAACCGGAGCGTTCCAAGTCATCAAGTCTGTCGACAAGCAAAACTAGTTGGCCTGTTGCCGAGCTGTATGTGCTTGATATTAATGCCTTGAGAACAGCTCCACGGCTCCCATGTTCGAAAGTGCTGCCTTAGGTCATGGAGTCAATGAGCGCGCTGCGCATGGTCGTGGCAATGGAGGTTGGCTGCGCGTTCTGCAGCTTGAAGATGCTTTCAACCACCGAGATCTCAGTCGACGTGGTGTCGAGACCGCAGAAGGCCGTCCAGTCGTTCACCACAAGTCCAGCACCAATGACGTCGCTACCGCGGTTCACAGTACCAGCCACAACAGGCACCTGTAGCAGCGAACTGAGTTCTTCCTGGTCTTCAACACTGGTACGGGGGTGCACAAGACAGCCCTGGTTCGACAGCGCACTGTAGCTGCCCACGAGCGCATTGCCCGCCACCGTCTGACGGAAAACTTCAACGCCAAGTGTGTCGGCTACAATCTCCTCCGTCTCACGGTCCAGATCCGTGTGCACGAGGGCCACGTGATCGTTCGTAGCAATGCAGTTGCCAAGTGCTGAGAGACGCTCCTCCACACGCTGCACCACGACCGAGTCCGGCAAAGCGTTGCGAATGTGCTGCATCTCCTGGTCTGTAGTAGTACTGGGCAGCAGAAGTCCGCGCTTGTTGCCTACGGCCACGCGACCCACGAAGCGGCAGCCTGCGATGGAGGCGTGGACGACGGGGATGTGGTCGGCCAGCTCGGACTCGAACGTGCTGTAGAAGTTCTCGGAGCCGCCCACACACACGAGGCAGTACGAGTTGGTGAGCTTGGAGAAGACGCCGATCTCGTTACTGTTCTCGAATTGACAACGGATCGCCATAGCTGTGTAGTAGATAGAGAGGGAAGAGAAGATCAAGACTCGGGAGCTTCTTTCTGATTGACAAATGAACGGAGCTCCTCGCCATTGATACGATTCGCACTTAGTGAGTGAGCCAAAAAGATTGTTCCAGGAATAGAAGTGTCCAGGTGAAATAGTCGCATTTGGAAAGGAGCTTGTTTCTCTTTGAAAAGAAAACGGGCAGTTGAAATCTGGACACAACTGACCATCACTTGGAAGGGAAGACATTCATTCTGAAAAAGGCAACTTCTGATCCATGACGCACCGTGGTGACGCGCCGAGGACGCTACGTCAGCTCTGATGATACTTTGGCATAGAGGCATTGCCTTGAAGCAGACTGGTACCCGTCCAGCTGGTGTTGTCTCTACGAGTCACTTGGCACTTCGAATCCGTCGCAGCTCTCACTCAACCACCTATGACCCGACTGAATCTTCGCCCTTTGATGTCATTCACGACGGAAGAGCTCGACTTCGTTTGCGCGTCATGCGAATGCAACGAGAAAGCAGACGACCACAGCAGACCACAGCTGCAAGGTGACGAAGGCAAGCCTACAAGCATTGAGCAAATGCGCAAGGAACTCGACGAGTGCTGCTCCTGTGTGTACGACCGACTTACGTATCTGTGGAGGAAGAAGACCTTCAACCACTGGCGCCAAGTTGTTCGGAACTCCAAACTTGATGAAGGAAATGAATCGCGAGAACGCACACGATCGAGGGCGTCTTCATCTGTGAGTCGAAGTAGATGTGGCAGCTTCATGGAGACAATTGATGACGGTGTTAGCATCAGTAGGAATGCACTGTTAGATATTGCACCTGCACTCCACATCGTCATCCCGTACTTGCGCGTTGACGACGTCTATCATCTCATGTTCACGAACAAGTCCATTTGTCGAGAAGTTGGCCGCGGCACGCTCGCGCTTTCGTTTATTCCAGCGCGAAAGGTGATCCTGGACGAGAACATGGTGAATCTCCCAATGCAGTTCCCCCACCTCAAGGAGATTAACCTTACAGGTTGCTCGAACCTCACTGATGAATCTATTGAACAGCTCGCCAAGGTGTCTGGAATGACGTCTATTGCGTTGAAAGGCTGCCACCAAGTGACGGACATCGGAATTAACTCGATCACTGAGGCGCAGTCAAACTCGCTCACGTCGCTCAACCTTGGGTATTGTAAAGTCATAAGCGACGAGAGTATCACTGTCATCTCCACCAGACTGTCAAAGCTGAACTATCTGAATCTCCGCGGCTGCAGTCAGGTTGGAGACAACGGAATTCGGTCGCTAGCTCAGCTCAAGCACCTCGAGACGCTGAATCTATGGTATTGCTATCAAGGAGCGCTAACTGACGTCGGCATCTCCGCATTGGCTCAAGTAACCTCGTTGACGAGCCTCAATTTGTCAAACTGCAGTCAGCTCACCGACAAAGGGATCAGTTCGCTCAGCTCACTTGTGAACTTGCATCACCTGGAAATTGCCAACGTTGGAGAAGTGACTGATAATGGTCTTCTAGCGCTTGCACCGTTGGTTAACCTTATCACGCTGGACATCGCTGGCTGCTACAACATTACTGATTCCGGCACCAAAGTTCTGGCAAACTTCCCAAAGTTGTCGTCATGTAACCTCTGGTACTGCAGCGAGATCGGAGATGCCACATTCCGGCACATGGAGTCTCTCTCAAGGATGCGTTTCCTTAACTTCATGAAATGCGGCAAAGTCACCGACAAGGGACTGCAATCCATTTCCAAGTTGCGCAACTTGACCTCGTTGGATATGGTGAGCTGTTTCAATATCACCGATGAGGGTCTCAGCGAACTGTCCAAGTTATACCGACTCAAGTCGCTGTACTTGGGTGGCTGTTCTGGTATCCGAGACGAAGGCATTGCAGCACTGTCACGACTGAAATCGCTTGTAATCTTGGATCTCTCGAACTGCCGTCAGGTGGGCAACAACGCTTTGCTTGGGATAGGCGAGTTGCACAACCTCACCAACCTAAATCTCATGCGGTGCAACCGCATCGACGACGATGGCATTGCTCATCTTGCAGGACTAACGCGCTTGAAGACACTCAACCTGGCAAATTGTCGTCTTCTAACCGATTCCTCAACTGAGGTGATTGCTCGAATGACTGGGCTACAAAATTTGGTGCTATGGTACTGCAACAAGCTCACGGATGCCGGAATTCTGAACTTGTCATCGCTATCGAAGCTGCAATCAATTGATCTTGCAAGCTGCTCCAAATTGACCGATGCAAGTCTCATGGCATTCCTCAATATGCCAAATTTGACATCGCTGGACCTTGGGAATTGTTGCCTCCTCTCGGACGAAGGCATGAAAGTCCTGGGCAGGTTCACGTCTCTTACATCGTTGAACTTGTCGGAGTGTGGGGAAATCACGGATGCAGGACTCGCACACCTCACGACACTAATCAACCTCACGGCAATCAACCTTTGGTATTGCACGAAGGTGACACCAACAGGAATCAACCACTTGCCGGTGCAATCTGTAGACTACTAGAGATTAGTAGTGATACCCACAATCGATTCATCGAGTGCGTACACAACAAACTTATCGTACTTCATAGATAACAGTGATGTCTTGTTAATGCGCCCGTGCTGTCAAAATTGCGGTATTTCATTTCTTTCGTAGTACTTGCTGCATTCTGTTGGGCATTTTCCTACGATCTTCACGTATCCGTCAGTTTTTCATAGCTGCACCAAACTGGGCTCGTTACACTCCTAAGTCCAATGCGTCTATGCTCCACGACGACGCGCAAGGATGGCAGCCAACTCGCTGTTAGCTCCGCCAATGCCTCCGTTTGTCGAAGAGCTCTGTACATTTTCGCCAAACTTCCGGGCCGATTCCATGGACGCCTTCGCCGACTTTTTCGAAGATAATGAATGCTTCCGAGCTTCCTTCTCAGCCTGTTTTTTAGCCTTTTTCTCAGCGACGCGGCGTAGGCGCTCTGCTTCACGTTCCCGGCTGCGCTGCTCTTGACGTTGTGCCCGAATAGCTAGCTCTTCCTCGCGTTGTCTTTCAAGTTTCTTGCGCCGAGCCTTCTCTCGTCTCCGCCTCTTGCGAATGTACTCATCAGGTACACCTGATGCCACGTGAATCTGCATATTGTTAGCGTCTCCTGTGATTCTGTCGTGGTCTGATGACACGAATTGAACCTGCTGTGGTGGTGTTTTTGACAGCCCAGCACTTGCAGCCCTGCGGAGTCGAATTGAATCACTGAAGTTGATCGGTGTTACCACACTCGCCAAAGAACGTATTGCATCCACAAGTGTGACTGCAATCTCTGTTTTCTTTTCCGACAGAAGTAATTGGTCTTCAGGCATCTCGGTGGACATGAGCCCAATCACCTTATCGTACACACGCGCCGGTGTGTAGAATCCAAGATCTGGCACAACCTCCAACTGTTTGCAAACATCATTGCAGTAGATTTTGCCAGTGTATCGACAATGGTGACGACGGTTAAACAGTCCAAATTTTTTGCCAGTTGCCATACACACCATCGTAGATTTGTTATCTACCCAGTTGCTCTTGTTAGGCTCAGCAAGAAGCGGTTCTTGATGAACTTTCAGAATGAAATACGGGTCTGCCAACGTACTCATCGTGATTTCTTCAATAGCGGTCAACCGCAGACGACGACGGAGGTAAACCAAGGGTGGCACCCACGTACTTTTTGGGTCCACTACAGGCTGCCACGTGCGTTTCTCCATCAAGTACAAGTACTGGTCAGTGATGATCAAAATTCGTCCCACCATTGCAATTGGAGATCCATCAGGAGATACTCCAGCAATCGGACAGGCTTTCTCGATTTCATCCATAAACACAATCTTCTCAGAATCTCCATAGTGCTGAATGATCCCCATGACCGCCTCACGAATTGTATCGTCGCGCAAGTAGTCTCCGTCAAACGGACGGTAAATGCTCACACGCTGTCGTTGCTTGTTATTGGACGAGTACAACTTAGTGATATCATGACTGAGTTGCAGCAAATGTCGACGGCCGAAATATTTCTTCCACGCCTTCTGAATTCGCGTTGCAAAAGAACCCAGCTTCTTCTCTCGCAACTTCTCTAACTCGAAAAAGGTTTCCGGTGTTTGGATGAACACCATCGTCTTTCCCAGCTGAACCTCGCTTTCAAGCTGTGGCAGGGATTTCACAGCGGCGCGCAAGACTGCTTGGGTTCCCTTCTTGTCCGACCCACGGAACTCTGGATACGTTTCCTTGCTTAACAGACGGAAGCGATCCACAAACCGCCCATAGTCTCCACGGTATGCGTAGCCGGCGCGACGGACCTTTACATTTTCGAGAAGACCCAAATACTTGATCTGGTGAATAACGCGGCGATCATCCATTTTATTTGGTTGTTTCTGATCGTTGGACTTGATGCAGCGCACGTAGTGAGGTGTGCAGTCCATTAAAGCAGTCACAAGTGCTTCACACTGGGTACGAATTTTGTATCCGGCTGTGTGTGCCATACGCTTGTCATTGAGGTCGATTTCTTCGGGGAAAATATACCGCATCAACTTGTTAGATGTCTCGCTGATGATGAGTGCAATGTCTTTGCTCAAAAAGTCCTTGTTGGAATCTCCAAAACCGTCAATATTGTACTGTACATCACCTGCATAGTGTTTGATCTCGAAAGTCTTACCACGCTTCGAGAAATGCGGGTGAGATCCGTGGATTCCAGCCACTTTTTCGAGAAAATTTGCATCCACACTATCTCCCTGGCGGGAATGCATCGTCTTGACAGTGTCATCAAGAATGAGGAAAATACCAGGCGTTGGGCGTCGTGCCTCGATCAAATCACACACGACCTTGTTATTGAAGAATGGAATCGGCGACCAAGCGATGCCCTCGCGTGCGTACTCTTCCTGTTCGCTCTTCAGCGTTAGTTCGATGAAGATCTGTTGCAGCTTCTCGTTCACGTAATTAATGCAGAACTGCTCGAATCCGTTCTTGTCGAAAATTTCAAAGCCATAGATATCCAAAATACCGATTGTAGTCATATCGTCAATCTCCAGAATCTCACCATGTTTTTCAGCTTTCTTCTCAATGTCCAACGCATGATTCACGCGCTCCACCAAAAAGTCAAACAGTCGGTCGTACACAGCCTTAGCAATAGAGTCACGTTGCGCTTTAGCCTGGCTCGTATTTTGCGGCACTTCATACGACTCAATCTTGCCTCCAGGGGCCATTGTTTGCAACAACTTGTAGCACAGAGCATGCTCCACACGTGCAGCATCAAGTCCTAGCAGCTCGCATGCAATTTGCAAACTCTCACGATCGCGTACTGAGGAACCCTCTGCATCTCCCACTGTTTCGGGCTGAAAATGGACGTTACCAATGTGCAGCACTGCTGCCAGAGTCTGTATCACCAATTCAATTTGCTTGCGTTTGATTCCCACATGTTGCATGGCCGCCATAGTCTCTTCAAACTCCTGCGCGTCATTCACATCGTCAACATCATAGCATCCACTAGCCTTCAAATAGTGATAACTCTCCGGTCCACCCCGATCCAAATACAATTTCTGCTTTGCTGCAGGTGGCAATCCAGCCAGCACTTGGTAGAAAATGTGGAAGTTCCTCTCTCCTTTGCCAGGTTTCACTACCCTCGACTTCTCCAAAAGATAGTTCGTCACTTTACCTCCTTGCGGTCGTCCTGCCGAGTCAAACAACAGCTCAAAATATTTCCCGAACCGACTGGAATTGTTGTTCCGCAGCGTTTTAGCATTGCCGAACGCTTCCAACAGCGGATTACTCTCTAAAAATGTGCGTTTCACCTTGTCAACCCCAGCGCCGCTTCCACTCACTCCTGCAATGTAGTTCTGGATCTGCTTGGAGGCTTCGGTCTTGCCGGCGCCGCTCTCTCCGCTGATGATGACGCACTGGTTGTCCTCCTCACTGAGCATCGTGCGGTACGTCTCTTCAGCCGTGGCAAACACATGCGGAGGCACATCGATGCGCGCCTTGTGCATGTAAGCACGCATACTGTCCTCTCCGTAGATATCTAGCCATTTGTAAGGGTTTACGACCACCAAAACGTGGCCAATATACGAGTAGATGACGTCAGCGGCGTGACGCATCTTGAGGTTCTCCAGGATGGACGTCTCGCTCACGGATGGCAGCAACACCAGGTCGTCTACGCCTACGACCACGCGCTCGTCCGTGAACAGCGTCGCGTGCTTGGCCGCTGTAGGCTTTCGTCGCCCCATGATCAAGTGAAGTTGCTCGCCAGCTGCTTGAAGGAAGAAGTCCGAGACTGAGGGGAATCGAGGGGAGGACAGCAGTCTCAGGTGTCTGAACCCTACTTATCAGACTCAGGTGTCTGAGAAATGTGTAGAACTGTCAAGCTAGAGCTCTAGGATACAAACTGCATGTATGAAAGCTGTCGATGGCAGCGTGTAGGTTCTGTCATAAAGAATAAATTCTGCTACAGCATCAATGTGAGACACGGACGAGCAACTTTAAACCAGCTCAATAGGCAACTTAACATTGAGTTTTAAACTGCATCCGATAGACACTACACGGGACAAAATCCTAAGGTAGGTTCGACAATAAAATGATGTTTGTCACATATATTAATGTACGAAACACATTATGGTGTACTTCCTATATGGCTTACACATATGATGCCAGGACACATCGATTTGCTCGCGTTTGGACGAGCGGCTGCACGATTGCATGAAGAACGTCGACAGCGCTGGTCGCCGTGGCTAATGGGTGGCGCACGAAGTCGTCTCGGTCACTACTCATTGCGTAGCGGTGCAATGGACGACGGCGGTCCAGTGTCGTAGCGTTCCAAGAGGTCCATACGCCGCGAAAGAAGCTGGCGAAGGCGAAAGCCGTCGATTCGCTGAGGCAGCGATGGATAGCGATGGATAGCTGTCAGTGGCAAGGGCACGGGCAATTACACATGGATAATCCAGCAAGCGGCAGCGCTGACATGCAGCGCGTTCCGAGATTTGACTGCCTGCCTAATGCGCTCGCAAACATCACCACCACGAGCCACACGCTCGACGATCAAATCGCTCGCTGTTCCTTCCGACCGGCGCCATGAGACAGATGAAGAGCATCATCTCGTGATCTGGTCCTCGCGGTTAAACCAGCGCCCTTCCACTGCGGAGAGCAGCAATGGCACTTTGACTCATGTCGTGAGCTTATACTGTGATTTACACTGCCAATTCCGCCCCTATTACTAATAGGGGTGGAATTGGCAGTGTAAATTACAGTGGATCTCTCCATTCTGGCGTCAGTCGTGTCGCATAACCTGAGTGTACCACACGAAAACGTTTTTGCGTTTGCTCTTGAAAGGCCGCCAAATGATCACCAAATGATGCATTTGACAGCAGTGGCCGTGCGGACGACGCGTCTTCAACAACAAGGACTGTCAGCGCGTTACTCGCTGGGCTGAAATGGTAGCGAAAGTTTCTCGTCGCCAGGTGGGCCCGGAGCGCTCCTGGCGCGCAGCCGCAAAGTTCGTGTATGGCTCTGGTTTCTGGCTTGCTCCGGCGGCAATCGCCGACAAGAATCACGTGCGCCGCCATCAGCTCGGTGCGAGCATCCTAGTCGCAACCACACGTTGCAGCACCAAAGCAACAGCCAAAACAGGATGTTATCCGATATAATAGCCGGGCATCGTCAACGCATGGCCAGCAGACTCTCTCAACGTTTCAAAAGTTCGCAAAGGCAGGTCCGCCTTAGTTCGCCATCTTTTTCAACCGTGCTGCCGACAACAACGCGTAGAGAAGACTCCATCACATCAAAGTCAAGGCACCAGCGTCGCTGCTGGTGGCTGTCGCCTGGGTAAGAAAATCGTCTGGCACAAGCTGCAATTGCGCCTCACGCCAAGGCTCGTCTCTGTCGGCGGGCTTTGCGCAGCCATCTCGAGCGAGCGAGCGACCTCAAAGTACTCAACCACCGTTAGGCAACTGCGTCTTGTGTAGCGCTGCTGCTCTTGGTATTCCACCATATCGGAGCCGTCAAAGGCGTCGCCGTCGGCGGAGATACTCTGTTCGGCTCGCGGCGCTTCGCTCGTGGCCGGCCGTTCTCTCGCCCGATTACTTACACAACGTATGGTTGTGAGCCCCGTCGCTGCGCGCCCGCAAATGTCTCTGGTTATCCCTTCTCTATAGCCGCCGCAGAATCCGCCCAAAACCACCGCCACACTCCAACACGCCTCGGCGCACGCAGTTCGCTCTGTTGACATGGCGTTCGCCTCCTCAGTCGAAACCCTGCGGCCTATGAAGCCCGTGTCGCCCGCTACAGCGACAGCCCCGAAGCTGCGCGTCGGCGCTGCGCCTAGCTCCGTCAAGGACCGCACCGTGGTCGTCTTCGACTGGGACGACACACTCTGTCCCAGCTCGTGGCTGCACGCGCAGGACCTGCTGCCCAAGTTCCGAGGCCACCAGATCTCCGTCACGCCCGAGCAGCGCGAGGTGTTGACACTCATTGGCGCGCACGTCGCGCGACTACTCCAGAAAGCCGTGGCGTACGGCCCCGTGTTCGTCGTGACTGCTGCAGAGTACGGCTGGGTCGAGATGTCTGCCGCGCTCTATCTTCCTGCCGTGCAGAGTGTGCTCGCCCTTGCAGATGTGCACATTGTATCTGCACGTAGCTGGTATGAACAGAACTTTGGACTCGGTGGAGACTCGGCCACATGGAAGCAGGAAGTCATGCAACTTATTGCGCGCAAGTGTTTCGCTGCTGCGGCGGAGACCAGCGGTGCTCGATCATACAGGGAACCTACAGCCCAGCAGGATGCCTACTTTAACTTCCTCTCGATTGGTGATTCGATGGCAGAACGGGACGCGTGCTTTGCTGCTGTGGAGAACGTCTGTCGCACTTTTGCTAAGACGCTCAAGTTTGTCGAGCACCCGAACGCTGAAGAGGTGCTGCAGCAGGTGGAGCTCACACACGACTCGTTCGAGCAAATGTGTGGCTGGGACAACAACCTGGATCTGCGGCTGTCTAGAGCGCAGTTGGCCGAATTGCGTGGGTCGCCTATTTAAACTCGCTGGTTGTGCACGAACACATCCGTATACTATGGCACGACCAATGTTAGGACCGTCCACTAGGGACACAAAGTTTTAGAGCATGAGCTCCATGTAGAACGAATACGTCGGGGCATTTTATAATAATATGCAAACATGCATTTGAGTATCAACGTAGCGTTTGTCAAGTGTTGATACAGCCGACACCACGAGTATCCTTTGAAACGTCGCTCTGCTGGAATCGATGGCTAATGCGAACCTGTTAGCGGAGCGCCGACGCCTGCGTGCAAGTCCTCCAGTTTACATATCTGTCAGTATGACCTCTCTTATTATGACGTGAATTTCGTGCGCAGAAACTCGAGAATCAGCGTTTGGAGGAGGCAGCTCGACAGCGGCAGGAAGAGCTCAGAAGACAACAGGAGGTAGAGCTCAAGCGTGTCCAAGACGGTGAGTTTCGTTGAAATGGTAGGATATGTTATCTGACGTTAAAGGTTTTGTAGAGCGTATAGCGGAAGAGCAGAGACGTCTGCAGGAACGGGAGGACATTCAAAGGAAGAAAGCGGAGGAGGAAGAACGCATTGCAAACCTTGAGAGTGATGAGAAACACGTGATCGCTGGCATTGAAAAGCAGTTGAAACTTGTCGGGGCGTTTTGGACGTCAACGTTTCAACTCCCAGGACGTGATGACGGAGCTCTACCGATGTGTGCTGCAGTGATAACACTTCGAGCATTGGAGAAGCCGATCTTGGGACTGGAAAACGATGTTATTCTCATTGGTGATAGCACTGGGAAGCTCCATGGGTTCGATCATAGGACCAAGAAACTCCTGTTCACCTCCTCTTGGAGTGACGAAAAGGATGAGAACCTGTCACTTCGAACTCCGTTGGCAATGGCGTCGACACGGTGTGGGCGTCTTCTAGGTGAGTTTGTTGTTGCCGCAATGGTTTCGTTTGCGAGCTAGTAGTTGGATCTAAATTCCGCTAGTGTGTGAACAGGAGTGTGCTCGCGTCGCGGTCATTGATCTGCGTATCGTTTTTCAATTGTACAGGACATGCGTCCTCGCTAACCAAGTGACGGGTGGTTTGATTTGCAATTTCGAGGCATCATCCGCTCGAGCAACTTTTATTCATGGGAATCCACATCTCACACTTCCTCGAGGTATTGCAGTGGATGACGGTGCTGGGGAGTTTTACGTTAGTGATGAAGCAAGCAATTGCATCAGAGTGTACAAACTCCCGACGAATACAGTGGCCAAAGGTGGCGTTCTTGAGCGAAGCATTGCAGGTTCTAGTTCAGCAGCGTTGAAGCGGCCCACAGGGTTTGATCTCTCTCATTATCATATTGTTGTGTGCGATAACGGAAACTCGCGCTTGGTTGTGTTTGCGAAGCGTGGAGCATTTGTCCAGACTATCGGTCGAAAAGGTTTACATGGTGGCGAGTTTTACGATATTCGCGATGTCAAAGTGGCAAACGTTCGAAAGGTGCGTAGGCTGAGGCGTTGGTACAGTATTCTTGCTCACTTATGGTATTAATTCGATGTAGCGAGCGATAACCCGAGGAGTACAACCTGAAAGTGATGGCGGGGTCTCGAATGAGCACTTTGAAGCAATCGTAGCAGACTGTGGCAATTTTCGCGTACAAATTATCAACGAACGGGGCGAATTCCTGAGGCAGTTATCGTTACTTGGAACTCCAGAGCAGGTGGCTTCTCAACGCGATCGGTTCGCTAGCCTTCGCGCTGAAATTACGAGAGAATATGCTGCGCTGTATCAACATCCACCTGTATTATCTGGTGAACGCATGGATGTCATTTACAGGCTTGCGACTCTACTACACCCGACATGCAAACTTTACGCTCGACTGACGACTTGCCAAATGGAATGGCGTGATAGGCGTTCACGCTTCCATCATCCATTCGCGCTTGCGTATGCTTCATCTGAAAGAGAAATCGTGGTGGTCGACCGTGAAAATACCCGTGTACATACATACAAGTTCGATGCAGCAGGTTGCACGTGGCTCCAGCTCCCAAGGAACCAACTTCAAGGTGTTTGCAGTGTGCACAACTGTCTACAGCTCAACCACCCAGAGAAGCAGACAAATGATTCACTGAAGAACCGATGGCTATATGCAAGCGACCCGATAGCACATCGTGTAGCTGTGCTTGACTCTAGCAATCTGACTGTGCAGTTTTTCATTGGTGCGACCACTTACGGTGACCAGGAACTGTGTTCAAACGGCTTTCTTCCTGGAGAATTAGACCACCCTTCATTCCTTGCAACATATAACACATGTGGTGACGATGTACGAGTAAGTGACATCGAGAGAACTGAGGCTCAACGTATGCTGGTGGTTAGCGACAGTGGTAACCATTCCATATCGCTTTTTGACGTACGAAGTGGTTCATTCTGTGGCCGTATTGGTGAGGGCTTTGGACACTTGGAAGGGTTCCTCGACTCACCGCAAGGTATCGCCGTTTGGAAAGATCAACTATTATTTGTCTGCGATCAATGCAATCATCGTGTCCAAGTGTTCGACCTGATAACCCGCAAATTTGTACGCGCTTTCGGTCGTATCGGTATGTCACCCGGTGAATTCAATTTTCCAACGGGACTAGCACTATGCCCAGGACTCCCAGAGACTCCGAAATGCAATTTTGGTCCTCACCGCTCTGATAAAGTTGTTGTCGCTGACACTGGTAATTGTCGAGTGCAGGTTCTTGACTTAAATGGTTGCGTGCAATTAGTGCTGGACTCGAAAGCAATGCCATTTGATCTACCATTTTCTCCAGTTGGGGTCTCGGTGCAGCAGCGCAGCGGATATATACTCGTGAGCGATGTAACTAACCGCTGCGTGGCAATCTTTACGAACACTGGGGTATTTCTTTCAGCATTTGGAGCTACAGGCGAGGCAGATACTCGATTCATTCAACCCATGGGTCTGGTGATCGTCTCTCAGTGCGTAGGTATCGATTTGCTACTAGTCGCCGATACTGGTCGATGCGATGTGAGCACATTCCAGCTCCGGTTGTAAACCAAATGAACATGTTGAAGACGACACATACACCAAATCTATTGTGCTTTTGCCACTGGATCCTGACACTCATTAATTCAAGTTGATCTCACTTAGCTCTACTTCATCCTCACTGCTATCTCCATTCGAATTCAATCGCTGGATGCGAGCCTTGGGGGTTGTAGTTGAAACAGGGGTGGTACTACCACTAGCAATATCATCGAGGGGGGTGTACTGGTTTCTCCACCGCTTAGCCAACGTGACCACCACAACGATACCGATGGCGACGTTTGCTACCACGGCCGCAACCAAAAGCACCATTGTGAACGTACTCATTTCACCGATGCCGTTTGTCGAGCTTATCACATTGTTGTTCACATCAGCCAAGCCGGAGTTACTCGATTCGCCCAGTTGAGATGCGTTGAAGTGGTCTTCGAGGTTTGCGATGAAATCGGAAATTACCGTGAAATTGGGCGTGCCCACTCCAGAAACCGCGTCCCATCCAGCCGCAGCACTAAAAGAGTCTTCACACGGATCGTTTCCACCACGTGGGGCTCCATTGTTGCCCACAACCACATCATGGAATGCATCGGGATGGTTTTCTGCAAGGTAGTAGAGCAGTGGGTTAATGAACCCCAATGGACTCTTTCCGGCATTTAACCGCGCGTCATTCCACAGGGTTACCATAGCACCAAGCACTGGTGTGGATGCAGACGTTCCTGACACCGACGAAAGTCGCCCATTCATATACACGAGAAACCCAGCGCCTAGTGTTGCTACATCAGGATAGGCACGACCACTAGCGTTGAAGAAACCTGGGCTAGTCGGGATGTTTCGTGTTCCCAAGTATCGCTCAACCGCTGTGCGCTGGTACTCTGGAATCGGGTAAATGTTAGAGAATCCACCACCAGACGTGATAATTCCACCATTTTCGACACTGCAGATCACCTCCTCCTTTGTACGGAAGAACGATTTCGCTGCTTGCTGCGCTCTAGTCAAAAGCATCGTAGCACCAACAGTAGTAATGTACGGACTTGACGACGGCCACTGTGGACCACTCTGCTTGCACATATCCTCAACTGGCACTTTCTCGAACTCCGTGCGCAACCCAGTTACACCGTCATCCCCACCAGCAATGAGCACCGTTATTCCACGCAGACCCATCTTGATGAGAAGTGTGTCTAAGGTACGCGCGTAGCCTGGTGAGACATCGAAAATGTGCTCTTCATCATCCGAGTAGCTAATGGAGACAACGAGCGGGGGGGTTTCCAGTGCTAACACATCCTGAGCAAACTCTACGAACGGTTCATCCTCCGATGAGTACGGGTTGCTGCCGTTCATGGTCCAGACGAATGTCGTAGCATTTCGACCAACACCTGTGATATACTGCACATCGAGTGATGCCTCTGTGCTTGCTCGTTCAGGATGATTGACACGACTTCCCTTATCAATGATTTGTGGCGGAGTCTCACCTGGTAAATACTGCTTGAAAAACGTCACCAAATCCGCCGGATCATAAGACTCATCGTAAAACGATGGCACGCACTGTGTGTTGCTTTCGTTGGTCACCACCAGGTTATCCGGGATACCGTACGTCTGTCGAACCTGTGCCAGGGTGCCTCCACTGCCATCCATCGCTGGTACCTGGGAGGAAGCAGTTCCTAGTGCTCGCAGTCCCAATGGATGCGTATTCACGCTCAAAAATGACACAACATCCTGTAAGTGCTCTGGCACTGCTATAGCACTAGCCGCTCTCATCAACCTGCGTCGCTTCCACGCCGGGACACTCTCCGTCTCTTTCACTTCATAGTGATGAATCTCCGTGCGTAGTAGCCTCTCCGCGTGCTTCACCTTCATCTGGACCTTGTACAGATTTGACGAGGGCGAAAAATTCCCCGCGCCTCCAAATTCCCCTATCCAATTGTGAATGGCATCAATTGCACCATCAGCAGGGCGAGAGAGATGATCTGCTCGCTCCTGAGCGAGGTATTGCCCGTATGTCGCTTGTCTGCTATCCACAAGCAAAAGTCACTTTGTCAGCTTTATCTTGCAAATTTACCATGACATTAACGGCCTAATTGACTCGACAATTGGCCATAGCAATTGCTGCACGTACGTTGGGTCAGAGACGCTGTAGAACTCTCGTTCGAGTGCGCTAAAGTCTCCCGGGAGCAGCCCAATGACCAGAGGTACTACTTGCTCTGGGTCTGCGCGATTCTGACGGACGTAGCGGTCGCTGGAGAAGCCACGGAAGCGCATCAATGGGTCGTCCATGGTTGCAGTGGCTGCAGAGAGCGAGCACAACACCAGTGAAAGCAGCCTCGAACCTACCATAGGAGTGCTCCACGTGCTGACGCGGAGGCAGAGAGGTACGATTTGATGAATTGCATACTTTAATCAAGATAGTCGTAACTGATCTGTTGTCTTGCTTAAACTATATACCAAAAGGTGAATAAATAGGGGCACGTTGAACTGATGGCTCACACAGACAGATCGTAGTTCATTGTATGTATCCAAGTACAATACAGCGTCTGACCTATGTTTACAAGCAGACATGGTGCTGAACATGATGTGAATATCGACGTAGCAATTGCTCGAACATCACAGTGTAGGATATGGTGCATTTGGTTTATAAAGGGCTCTCAACACGAAGAGATGGTAGCAGCTGTCTACTTGGGGTCTGGTGATCATACTCTGGTCAACATCCAGTCCTTAAAGCATCACATTGCGATGACGTTCGTAAAGCACTCCACAACTCAGCAGTACGAGCTGATTGACTAGTCAAAGCAAATAATTAGTTGAAGCTGCTTCGTCCTGCGTGATGATTGGCTAAATCTAGATCCATTCGCTTCCTGCATCGGATGATGCTCAAGCCCGTCCCGTTCGTGCCGCCTGTGTGGGCGTCTACGCTACGTCGTCCACCAGCGAAGAAGCTGCGTCTGGGGCACTTCTCCACCCCCATCCTGCCCTTCTCACCGCCCGGGCTGCCCAAAGGCGTGCGTATGTTCATCAAGCGCGACGATTTCAGCGGCATGGAGACGTCGGGCAACAAGATCCGCAAGCTCGAGTTCCTGTTGGCCGAGGCGCTGG
>PCFV01000042.1:0-92294 GCA_002812785.1 Phytophthora litchii | reverse complement strand
TTCACCTTGCCATCATCAGCGATATCTGCGCGCATCTTCGCCTTCTCAAGTGCTACATTTGATGCCACATCCATTCCCTGCGGCCGCAAAGCATTGATGTACGATTGGTTGGCTTCGTTACCCTCACACAAATTGCGCAAAGCCACCAAGGACCATTCTCGGATCATCGGATTCGTTTCATCGATGTTGCAGTGATTGAGAAACAAAGGTAAATAGCCTTCCTCACGTACGAGATCCTGGTGCTCCGTGTGGCGGAAACTGAGATTACCAATGACACGGATTAAACCAGATCTGTACCCGAACGGCTCCCCGCTGGGTTGTGGTTGCAGTGTAGACCCAGCAGCTCGAGTATTCTTTGTTGTTAGCTTCTGACGCCCAAGTTCCCACACGCGCTGGAGCTCTTGAAGCAACGAAAGCAGCAATTCTCGAGACCCGTCGGTACTGATACTGGTATGACCGACTGTCAATTCCCCAAGTACATCGAGCAGCATCAACTTGGTTTCGTTTTCCAGCTCAATCCACACCCTCTTCCTGATCTCGTCTGCTTCATCCGGTCGGTCTTCGTCGCCGATAGTGATGACGTACGTCCACGTACTCTTCACAAACTCGAATGTGCCTTCAGGAAGAGGCTGCTTGTTGTCAGGTTTTTCTTGAGTGGTAGGAGGAGAATTTGACTTGGATACGGAAACAGCCCACATCGTGAACATCCGTAGCAAGATCAATTGCTCCGGAGTCACACGAGACCAAAGCTTGCTTAGCATATGAGCGCCTACGGCGTTGTACAGGTCTTTCACGCGACCGTCACGAAATAATACCCCAAACAGCGTACAAATCCACTCAAAAGCGGGGTCTTGGTCATCGATATGCGGGCCACTCGGCAACGACGCATCAGACTCTGCCAATTTCGGAGGCTTCACCATGCAACGATGGAGAATTGTGATCACCAAATTGCGAGCACACACCTAGTCATATAATAGCCAAAGCGAGCACAAGTTTAGACGAGTACTCGTCATCGAAGAGTTTTGCTAACGCTACACGTACAAGATCTACGCGGCGGGTGGCAATTTCCTCCATATCTGAGGCAACCGTGCTGCTTGAATTGACGCAATTGAGGATCAACGCCACAGCAAAAGCAACCACCTTACGATACTGGTGACACTCCACCAGAAGTTTCTGTGCATTGCAGATAAAAGTCAGCGCGTACAAGAGTAACGCTACAGGTTATCACAGCTACTCACCTGGAAGTCGTCGGGGAAAAACAAATCCCATGCTGTTGTTTGGTTCTTTGCGTTGCTAGTGACACCATTAACGCAAAACTGGAGCGCGACTTGGGCTAGCAGGACAAACTGACTGCACGCAGCACATGATCAATGTCAGAGTCGATTCAGCAGCAGTCGAAAGCGTAGTCTTCAGGAAAACATCAACGTACGCTCTAAGCGCCTCGTCCTCCACATCCATCCAGAGACAGCAATGCATCACCACATCGTGCGCCTACATATCACATCCACACCGTAAATATCACCTTATATCCACTCGCAATAAAACCCGAAAGTTCCAGCCTCCCATGTCCGTACCAGCTTGATCAGTCCGACGTCCCGACACGCATCTTGGTTGCCATTGCACGCGGCACACGCATTGCGCAGGAAGCGAAAGGCTGCCGTCACAGTTCCAACTTGAGCAGATGCCCGTTCTACATCAGCCACAATAGGCTTGGGCGGCGAGAAGTCGTCCTGTAGCGACTCGGCGGTCGGGTTCTTGCGATCTACACGGAACGTGTAGCCCAGACCGTCGTCGTCTTCACTCGCAGCATCGGTGTCCTGCGTGTCATCAGTAGGATGTTGTTGTACAGGTGTTTTGGGCTGAATTTCAGTCTGCAGCTCCTGGACGCAGGTGCTGATCGTCCCAGTAGCTTGTGTCCACGCAGACGACACAGACAGCGACTCCCTGATGTCGCAACAGAAGCGAAACGAGTTGTCAGTTGAACGCAATTAACTGAGAGAATGCAGTGGGATATCAACGGGTAGAAGAGGCTGGTTATAGCGCGTGGGCATTGGCTGTGGACACGTACCGGAAGGCGGCGCTGTGGCATTCCGCTGCCAGTGCTTCGAAGTCCATGACGCTGAAAATGACACGCGAATGGGTGCGTGGTGTGCGCCACACAAAGTAGTGACGCGCCTCGGAGTTGAAGCTGGAGAGTGATGGTCAGGTGTCCACCGACTGTCCACCTGCTGTGCACAGACCTGGCGCAATTGGCAACAACAAGTGGCAGCGCAACACCAGGCTCAAGTGGAATGCTTCCTTCCTCACGGCGGAAGGTTTCCTGATTTGAACAGAGCAAGCTGGTCTGTAGCTTTCGGTTCGCATTGTGTAACACAGCGTCGTTGCCATCGCGGTAGGGTGGAAAACCCGATTTAATTGCAATCTCGAAAATCAGTTCGAAGCCTCGACAGTCTGTCTGCATCACTCACTCTCCTCAACGCTATGAACTAGATTGGTCTAGATTCACAGGGCCAATTTGTGGGGTTGGTCGCTGTTTTTGGCTGTGTTTGCTGCAAATTCTCCACCCCATGTTGTAACGGTGGCCACGGTGCGCAAGGGTCTTGCAGGCTGTTACTATGCAGCTACGATGAGCACGCTGGGCTGCTGACTGGCTCCCGCGCGATTCAACGCCGGAGCTGCTGCCTGCTTTCGAGTCTCGTGCCAGCATCGCGAGCGAGCCTTGCAAAGGAAGACTGGCCTTTCGCATGCACACATCGAGGGAAGGGCTTCGCCTGTGATTGGTCAAGAGACTCGCTCGTAACGACGGTGGCGCTCGCATACTTTAATCAAGTCAAACTCGACGCCCCCTCTCGGATTTTTGAATGCAGCTTTTGGTGCAGCCGGTGGGTCCGCGTGGTCTATACAAACTCCGATATACTTGGCGCGCTGACGCCTGGCGACCTGGGATGGGGAGCCAGTCCGCAGCGACTGGCCCAGAGACACGAAGGACGAAAAAAGCTTGGATTGAGTATGGTCGGCACAGACGTCGCCCCGCCCGGGCCGAACCTCTCCCCGGCCCCTCGACATAGAATTTCCAAGTACAGTCACGAAGCTGTACTGCACCGGTCGAAAGGCGTCATCTCCCCTGGTTGCAACCATCTTTACCAAACCACTTGCGCTCTGTATACGTCGCCCCCGAGCCCGCGACACCCTCCAGTTTTTCCCCGCTGCCGTCGATTCATTTCCGCTTTTCCAAGCTCCGGGCCAAGAAGAAGCAAGCTCAAGAAGACCCAAGTCCAATCACCTGAAGATGGCCCGTACCAAGCAGACCGCCCGCAAGTCCACTGGAGGCAAGGCCCCGCGCAAGCAGCTGGCAACCAAGGCTGCCCGCAAGTCGGCACCCACAGCCGGCGGCGTGAAGAAGCCGCACCGCTACCGTCCCGGTACGGTGGCTCTGCGTGAGATCCGCAAGTACCAGAAGTCGACGGACCTGCTGATCCGCAAGCTGCCGTTCCAGCGCCTGGTGCGTGAGATCGCGCAGGACTACAAGACGGACCTGCGCTTCCAGAGCACGGCCATCCTTGCTCTGCAGGAGGCTTCGGAGGCCTACCTCGTGGGTCTCTTCGAGGACACCAACCTGTGTGCTATCCACGCCAAGCGTGTGACCATCATGCCCAAGGACATTCAGCTCGCACGGCGCATCCGTGGCGAGCGCACGTAAGCCGCTCTCGGCCTGTGGTCATCTCCTTTGCTCTAATTAAAATATTTTTTGCCTTCTTGAGAAAAATTGTTTTGCTGCGATTTCCAATTTTTAATTTTTTTAATCACATCATTCAAAAGTAGGTATGAAGTAACTCTTGCGTCGTTCACGATTTAATGTCGGTTGAGTTGCTAGAGAAACATGTGAACTGGCGGGAGAGATCCTGCAAACAGCGTAAATCCTCGAGTCTCTATCAGATGTACGTACCGTGCTCACCAGATATCGCGGACGTAACGGTGCTGCGTTGACAGCTCTCGCAGCTTCAGTTCCGAGTCCTCCAGCGACATACCACCGTATTTCGCTAGAATTCCCACTAGAGCAGCGTGAACATCTTTAGCCATCGCCATACCATCGCCGCAGACGAACAAGTAGCCATCCGATCCCAGGAGAAGGTCAGATACCAGCTTTCTATTATCGCGCAAGTCGTGCTGGACGTAGTGCTTCTCATCCTGATCGCGCGAAAACGCTGTGAATAGTTGTGTAAGTGTGCCGTTCGAGACGTACTCCTGCATTTGCTCCTTGAACAGCCAGTCTTCATTCTGACGACGGCATCCGAAGAATAAATGTGCATCACCACGCGGCGAAGATGCATCCTTGGCTTCGTGGTGACGATGTTGCAGGAATCCCATGAATGGAGCTACACCAGTACCCGGTCCGATTAGCATCATCGACGACTGAGCACTTTCTGGAAGATGAAAGTCTTGTGTGCCGCGTAAGAAGATAGGAATCTTAATATTGTCCTCACCACCAGCTATCAACGGTTGGCAAATCTTGTTTAACCAGTTCGTGCACAGTCCGCGACGACGAAGACCATGATGTCCAACAGCGTGCTCAACGACAGTAAATGCCACAGAAAGTCGAGTGGGATCGACCAATGGTGACGTTGCGATCGAGTAATAACGCGGCATCAACTGCGGCACCAGAGTCAGCAAATGGTCAAGAGGAGGTTTGCAGGACGGGAATAGATGAAGAAGCTCGACAAAGTTGAGCTGCTGCTCCGTGATGAACGCCTGCACACAGCAACATCATGGGTTCTCAGAACAAAGCACGATTCGCAAAAATTGTTCTCTAGTGCAAGTGCTTACCTTGTACTTTTCTGCGCCGGTTTTGCTGCTCAGCAGCAACATACGAGCACGTTCCTCTTCGTCCGAACAATACATCGCGAGAGCACGTATTGCTGCTTTCTTCGGCGAACTCAAAATTTCGGCATGGTACAAGAAGACATCACGGACACTGCATTGTGAAGGAAAGTGGATCGATGTGTTCTTCCGCTTCGCCACGCGTCCGTTTGAGGCTGCAACTGGTTCCGCTAAGAAAACATTATCACCGTTGATCCCCAGGCATGCCAGAAGCGCGTCCACGTCTTCCGTCCGATTAGGACACATAATGCCGATCGAATCACCAGGAACGTATTGAATGTCGGAGTCGCTGATGTCGACTTCAACACAAAGAACCTTCCTTGCGGCGTGTGGGGCCGTCAAGTATTTTGCACCAACGACTGAAGCCATGAACGGATTTGTCGAGCTGATTTCCTTGTCAGATTCATCAGTTGGTGATGCAATGCTGGACTTCTGAAGTTCTTCATCACTCAGGAAACGCACACTTAGAAGAGCAGACTGCAGACGAGGAAGATCTTCGGTATACTCAGTCGGAGCGTCAAAAGGGCCAAACATCTTTTCGTACGAGATGATATTCTCCAAAAGGTAAGACGCGTCGACAGCACTGGGTATTGTCGACTGATTCTCAGTAGGGATGGAGTCCATGATATTGACATGGTCCACGCTCTCCGCCGCACTCGACTCCGAGGTGGCAGCCCCACTGTCACCTCCAGTTGCCTCGTCAAATGCCCCCCAAAGCCCATTTAGCCACGGCTCCACACTATCCTCAAGTCCCATTGCTTCATCAGCAGCTCCTGATCGCCCATAACATGACTGCATCATTAGCATTGACAATGTAACCCACCAAACCCGCAATCATACGCACCAAACTCATAGAAGCTCTGTGCTCCCAGTTCTCGCATGCGTTTTTCAATGCTCTTGCCCATAAAACTACATCATCCATCACGACCAATATCAAATGGTTAACTTCCATTTTCTACCTCTCAATTCAGCACACATCTCCAAACTCACCAGAACTTGTCGTAGTTGGTGTCTCCCAGTCCCAGCACCGTGTAGCGCAACTTGGCTAGCATATCCTCAGGCTGCGTACGGCGCTTCACATAACGCCAGAACTTGCCGCAGTTATCGGGTGGGTCGCCATTGCCTGTCGTGGAACACACAATGATCACGAAATGTCCATCTCGTGTCTCCACTTTGCTCTGTCACCAGGCAGCAAGCAATTAAACACTTCCAATATTATAATAAAGTAGGGCAATATGGAGATTTACTTTCTGGAACTCATTGAGTGGGTGCAGCTCCGCGTCTAGTTGTTTCTCCAGCGCTTCGTCATAAATGCGCTGTGGAATGTGTCAACACGATAAGAAAGAGTCAATTACTGCTAGTTAACGACGTCATTCATGAGGAATAGATGAATAAACCTGAGCAATGGACTCGGCACAACCAGTCTGTGAGCCGTAGAAGACGGAGACGGCGCGGGACATGGCGGAAGAGATGTCAAGTTGATGCGTGAGCTGTTCGATGGCCACACAATTTTTATGTTAAACACGAGAAGTAGCGTTATGAAGTTGCAGTACTTCTCAACACATGAAGTTTGCACTGATCAATACAAATCCTTGTGTATCTGTGTAGATGCCAGTATTTCTATGTGATAAAATGAAATACGGTACACTTCTACACATATTATCGTAGGTATTCAAGAAGGGCGAATTGCGTGGTGGTGCACTACCATGTTAGACAGGGACATAGTCGTTTCAATTTTGATTGAGCTTAGAGTGCTTGGCTCGCTCACGTTTGTCGGACGTCACTCTGTGGCTTCCGCTGAAGTGTGTTTTTCCAAATAACTACTATACATGAGTAAATGCTTAGAGTAGAGCATTGCGGTAATATATCAAATATGTAAGTTAAATAATATACAACATTCCCTGTTACGATGTACTGAAAGATAACCAAATCATGGAGAATCCATCGCTCCCTCATTTAAGCGCTTTCCATCCTGTTTCTTTTTTTGTGATCCCTCGGTAAATCGTGAAAGCGAGGCGGCAACGCCGTACACATCTTGCTGTGGCTCCTTCATGATATTTCGAGTAGATGTCGTCAAGTCGAAAGGGTCTATCCTTTAATCGGATTGTACATGTACTCAACCCGTTGACAACCGATGCATTAGCCTTTCCAACACCTGACTCACACTGGTTCAACCGTCCAACTGAGAAATGCAACCCGCAATTTTTCAGCAGCTATGTCAGCGAGATGGTAAAGCATTGTGGTAACAGCAATTTAGTTCCACTGTAAACACCGAATCCCTTACACTTCGTCATTTGTATGTAAACTTCCAATTTGCTTAGCATCGTCATCCTCTGAAATAGTGAATGCATCTGTGACCTGCAAAATATGGTCCGACAGCACGAACTTTTGCGCTTTCAGACGTCGAGAAGCTGTGTTAGACGCAGACAAGTAATAGCTGGTGTCGCACGGTGGTGTGTGGATGGCACGCGATTCGTACACAAAAACGCTTTACACATCATGGCAAAGCTTACATCGACATCTTCATTCGGATTGGAGCGTCCAATTGAAAGTGCTTTTCTGGAGCTTGTATGGCGAAGACACGCTGCCCTCGTCCAATAAGCTAACCTGAGGATGCATGCGTGCAAGGTTTGCGCTTTTTCATACAATGTGGTGAATTCGTGCATCGAGACTGGAGCCAAATACGAAGATAATCAATGCAAATCTAAATGCCCCTCTCAGGGAGAAGGGGGCAAGTAACAACGCAACAAGATAATTTCCACAAATGTTTTATAGCTAGAAGATACACTATGTAGTTCGGTCGGGGCAAAAGTTGTGGAACTTCTCGAATTGTGTGCACTGGAGATTTATATGAACGCATTTATTACAAGAACTTTGGTACTTTAGCTCCATGAGCAGCATTAGGTAACGTGCTTTTATTTTTTTGTTTTGGCGCTTGGATTGCAAGTTGGACAGCCGAATTGTCCGTTTGAACGTGTACGTAAGCTTCATGGGCATTATTTTGCAAGCAAAATTCCAGCCGACGCTCGGGAATCGCGACTTGGGACACAATTGAAGACGATCAAGATCTTAGTCCGAGATGAGCAGCCGTCGCTGAACGCGTCTAGCGCTGTGGTTCAGCATTCCCATTCTACAATTTGCCTTCTGGTACACACCCAGACTAACTACCACCACAGATATGAAGGTCTTCTTTGCTGCTGCTCTTATTGCCGCTGCTGCGGCTACAATTTCGGCCGACTCGATGGGTAACATGCAGAACGATATTACAAAACCACCAACGGTGGTGTATGCCGATGGTGGATCGGGTGACACCATTGGAACTACCGGCTCCACTGATACTGCTACTGGTTCCAGCACGGATAACACCCAGTCGTCCGGAAACGGTTGGAGTCCCACGACATCCACTGGTGAATCAGCTGAAGAACCAACAACGGGAGGCTCTGCTGAAGAACCAACAACGGGAGGCTCTGCTGAAGAACCAACGACGGGAGGCTCTGCTGAAGAACCAACGACGGGAGGCTCTGCTGAAGAACCAACGACGGGAGGCTCTGCTGAAGAACCAACGACGGGAGGCTCTGCTGAAGAGCCAACAACAGGTGGCTCTACTGAGGCTTCGTCAGGCGGTTCCAACAGTTGGAGCACTCCTTCGACACCGTCGACGGGATCGAACGGTTGGAGCACGCCTTCGACACCTTCGGCACCATCGACGCCTTCGGCCCCTTCCAGCTGCCGTCGTCGTCTCCGTGCCTAAGTAAGGATCTAATGTGTCTGCAACAAATTCTGCACAGAGGTAGCTACCCCCAAAGGTGGGGTTCCGTAAAACGCGCGACTACGAGCTCTCTGTGCACTCAGTGAGTGTGTATCTGGTGCGATTTGTGTACGTGCTTTAAAGAGGGCAAAGGGACCGCTACTCTTCTCAATAAAGTAATCTTTGATGGACGAATGCCTGTGTTTTCACTCGAACGATTTCGTGTGTAGTTAGTACCTTTTCACTGAGTACAAGTACAAGAGAGGCTCTGTCGATGATTCTCCTGAATTTGCTGGATAGAAGATGGGTAGGAGTAGGATAGTTGTTGGGACGGCTGTCTAACAATTTCGAAAGTCGGGTACATTTGCTTTGAGCCTGTGCCTGTGTAATTGTATTATGTTGGCGATAGAGACGAAGAAGTTGGACAGTCCTCAGAACAATGTGCGGTAGTTGTTGAATTCTGTGCGATTGCTTCTAGCTGACGGACTCGTGTTCGATTTCGAGTTGTTGATATTTAATACCAGAGTCAAGGATGTATTAACTTGTGATCTGTTATGGCGATGCAGCGTATCTACAACGAAAGACCATTGATCTTTACGGCGAGTGTATTTTCGCTGCTTTTGGTCTTCAAGTGGACAGCATTTGTCTTGTGACGGATCTGAGCGATGAATTGCTGACGGGAAATACTCTCAATCTTCGTCATCACAAAAACGGAGATCTGACAATCGCTTTCGTGTCTTTTTCTTCTCTTTCAGAACCAATGCATCCTGTCTCCCTGACTTTGTTCAGGTGATCGCTGAGCTAGGTCACAACAATGTCAGGCATATTACTGGGCACCCAAAGAACGAACTTCGTAATGCCGTACGCGTATACCTCCTTGACCTTATTTGTTCACAATGTCCCCTCTTATCTCTTCTATTCCATCCACGACCTCGTCTACCCGTCCAACAAATTCTTATTCCTATGGCGTTAAAACAGTCAGAATTCGTGCGTTGATATTAGAAATGTAGCCTTGGTGAACTGAAAACTGTTTGCGAGTTCTAGCGTTTCCACTGCTGTTGAATGCGAACCACTGGCTGCTGTTATTGGCGCGATACCTGATTGACGGCAGTATCATCCTGCCAGACGCACATCACGATAGTCTGGGATAATGATCCAGCAGCGTGGCAACGAAGCAACAAAGTCACATCTTTACTGTGTTCTACTCGATCCGGAACAGCCATATCAAATTGTATAGTAAGACGCAGACTGCAAGTCACGTGCTGAGACGGCGCATAGCAACGAGATGCAACCACTTCAACTTGTGGCCCAAAAAGCGCTCAGAAGCTACTTCAGCTTTGACGAACTGTCAGCGGAGACTGGTTTTGTATCGACGATCCTTTACGTAGCGAACCACTTGACTGCAGCAAGTATCCCAGCTGATGCCTGAGAAACCAAGATGAGGCAGACACTCACATACTGAAATGTTGTGTCGGCGTCCGGTGCCTAGGCTTTTGAGCGTTTAGCATGACTAGCGAGCTTTCAGGCTCCATTCACCAATTTGCCGCGTTCCCACCACGCAATCTACCTCAATTGCCACGACTTGATAAACCATGAAGGTGTTCTTTGCTGCTGCTACGACCGCTGCGGCGATGGTGGTCGCTTATGCAGCCGACTTCTGCGATCAATGGGGAACGGCCACCACGGACGACTACATCATCTACAACAATCTGTGGGGTGAAAGTTACGCCACGTCGGGCAGCCAGTGCACTGGCCTGGATAGCAGTAGCGGTTCGACCGTTGCCTGGCACACTAACTGGACATGGGCTGGTGCTTCATCCAACGTCAAGTCGTACGCCAACGCTGCCCTTCAGTTCGATGCCGTGCAGCTATCCAGCATCTCGTCGATCCCGACAACATTGGAGTATTCGCTCGAGTACAGCGGGGCTATCGTCGCCGATGTGTCGTACGACCTGTTTACCAGCTCGACGTCCGACGGCGACAATGAGTTCGAGATAATGATTTGGCTCGCTGCTCTAGGTGGTGCCGGTCCAATCTCGAGCACGGGCTCTGCGGTCGCTACGACTACCATTGCAGATGTCGAATTCAGTCTGTACAGTGGTGCCAACGGTGACACGACCGTGTACTCGTTCGTGGCCTCCGATACGGTCAAGAGTTTCTCGGGTGACTTGATGGACTTCTTCACGTACCTCACCGAGAGCGAGAGCTTTTCCTCCAGTCAGTACCTGAACACTGTCCAGGCAGGCACGGAGCCATTCACTGGTACTGACGTGACACTGACGGTGTCGTCCTTCTCGGCTGTTGTCAACACGGGTGCTTCGAGTGGAACTACCACGACGAGTTCGACTACGACTTCTACAGCGGGTTCCTCAACGGCTTCGACCTCGACGAAGGAACTTGTGGCGAGCAGCTCTTCGACCGAATCCGGCGCCACTACGGCGTCCACTGCGACGGCGGCCGTTCAATCCATCTCGGGTACAAACTCTTACAGCCAGGAGGAGACCACAGCACCGACGACTTCAACGATCAGCACGGCTTCGTCTATCAGTGAGGAAGCGGCGACGAGCACGGATTCCTCCTTAAGCGAAGAGACCTCGACATCCAGCACCACTTCGTCTGTCAGTGGAGAGAGTACTACTTCTAATGCGAGTTCATCCTGGAACGAACAGGAATCGGCTGCAGCGTCAACCTCGAGTGGTGCTACGTCAACGACCACAACCACTTCGACGACTAGCTCATCTTGGACCGAAACAACTGCTCCCACTACTACGACTTCGAGCACTTCGTCAAACATTGATGAGACGACTGCTCCGAGCACGTCCTCCACCACGGGTCCCAGGAGACCAACGACTACCGGTCAGAAGTGTGCTAGCCGTCGCATTCGTCGTGCGTAAACTCCAGCTGATATTGCGTATTTTGTCGTTTCTAGCCTCGTTGGATAATGTTTCGCGATCGCGAGGATGCTGTTTGTATCTGGCACTCCAAGGTTGCCCACGCATTCGGTGTAGCAATTGTCTTTGTAGCAACATTGAATTGAGTACTTTGAACTAGCCCTATCTGGGATTCGTTTGGAGCGAGCTTGCATGGTTTCTTGACGAGTACACCATTCTGCAATTGGCTGTTCGTTGATCTTCATACCGCTATTTATCATGCATTCATAAACACTATGCATGTAGTAAACTTTAGAAATCTGCACATTCCTCACATAATGATCGATAACGTAGCAATGAGTCCACAACCACATAATGTACTAGGTGGAAGTACTTGGTTGTGGGACGCAGATTACGGTATGTCTGGATTACAGCGGACGCTACGTGTTTAGGAGATAACAGAGTGCCGAGCTCTTCCTCTGATATTAAAGATCGCCCACAATTACCATTGTGCGCTACATAGGAGCCACGTTTCACAGTACAAGTTGCATGTCGTGACGAAGAAACTTCGATTGCCAAGGTTTTTCTAGAATGCAAGACCTGCGTACCGGCCAGTAGTAGTACCGGACAATAATGATACGTGGATTATACCTTGGTATGGCGAGAAATGACGCTTTACTGGCCGAACTAAAGGTCAGTTGTGGTTTTCCACCACCAGTGCCTGCGTTTATGATGTCCTGGATTGCGGTTCACCAGGGCACTCCGTCACCTACCAGATGCCTTCAAATGTCTGTATGTATTGTCTCAATGAAGCATTGAGGGAGGAGACAAGGTTGCAAATTGAGTCAACACAATTTGAGTTCTCGCACCAGTAACGTCCAACATCGCGAACTATGCCATGTGGATGTCTGTAGTATCTACCAGCTGCAACATCACAGTCAACACGGCTCAGGTATACTTGTCTGGCGCGAGTGTGCATTTGAGGTGGACACTAGAGCAACGGAGAACGTCACACTTGACTTCACCATTGGTCCTGTACAGTGTGTAAAAGCACCTGACCCTTGAGATGTTTCCGCGATAACAATATAACGACATCTAGAACTGTGGGCCTCAATCCTTGAAGACCTTGGTGACGGGGAGGAGTGTGAGGCTGTCCACCAGCTGCACGGTATCCGTGAATACTCCTTGAAGACCTTGGTGACGGGGAGGACCATAAACAAGTGTGAGGCTGTCCATCAGCTGCACGGTTTCCGTGGATATAGTCAAGAATCGGCCATTGGGTCAATATCACAAAGTGATCCAAGTGTGATCTGGTAATGAAACTCGAACGCACGAAGCTACGATCTCCGAAAACCGAGTTTGGACAGAAAACGGCATTGACCCCTCTCGGCCAATGAGATTGCGTAAAAAGAGTTCAGTTCACTTGGTTTTACAACATCGACTCGTTGGTCATCCAAAAAAACGCTTACGCTGTGCACGCACTCACGTTCAGTTCACTTGGTTTTACAACATCGAATCAATCGACTCGTTGGTCATCCAAAAAACCGCTTACGCTGTGCACGCACTCACGAGCGCGAGCAACATCGAACGGATCCCATCTGCCGTGCAGGAACAAATTTGCTAACAGCATAGGATGCGCACAAGGTTGCAATTCGTGATGCGTCCGCTGTCTAGCCTCACGAACAGCGCTGCAACAAAGGCAAGTGTTGACCAGCGCTCATGGAATGTCTAGCCTCACGAACAGCGCTGCAACTGTTGACCAGCGCTCCCCAATTCGGATGAAAGGCACCATTCAGCGATTTGCCGCGTTCTAACCATCCAGCTTTAACCGCAACAACCCGACAAACATGAAGGTGTTCTTCGCTGCTGCTCTGACTGCTGCAGCCATGTCGGCGGCCAATGCTGCAGATTTCTGTGACCAGTGGGGACAGGCCAAGACCGGTAACTACATTATCTACAACAACCTGTGGGGATCGAGTGCGGCCACCGGCGGTGGTAAGCAGTGTACTGGTCTGGACAGTGGATCCGGAGACACCGTTTCCTGGCACACGACCTGGTCATGGCAGGGTGGCGACAAGGAAGTCAAGTCTTTCTCGAATGTTGCTCTTGAGTTTGACTCATGGCAGGGTGGCGACAAGGAAGTCAAATCTTTCTCGAATACTGCTCTTGAGTTTGACCCCGTGCCTCTTACGGAGGTGAAGTCCATTCCGTCCACCATGTCGTACACGGTCAAGTACACTGGCAAAGTCGTAGCCGATGTCTCTTACGATCTGTTCACAAGTTCAACGGCTAAGGGTGAGAAGGAGTTCGAGATCATGATTTGGCTGGCTGCCATTGGCGGCGCCGGTCCGATCTCCAGCACCGGAAAGGCTATTGACACGACCACCATCGCGGGCACCGAGTGGAGTGTTTACAGCGGACCCAACGGCCAGATGATGGTGTACTCTTTCGTTGCTTCCAAGCAGGTTGAGAACTTCGAAGGTGACCTCATGGAATTCTTCAACTACCTGACCAAAAGCCAGAACTTCAAGACCAGCCAGTACCTGATTAAGGTTGAGTGTGGTACCGAGCCGTTTATCGGCAAGGACGTGTCCATGAAGGTGTCCAAGTACTCAGCCGCTGTCAACACTGGCAGTGGTGGTTCGACTACGCCTACTCAATCGGGTGACAGCAGTTCGACGGGTGCTCAAACTCCTGAGACTTCCAGCACTGGCTCGAGCGAGCAGACTCCTGAGACCCCCAGTACGGGTTCTAGTGAGCAGACCCCTGAAGCTCCCAGCACGGACTCGCCGAGCGAGGAGACCCCGGCTTCGTCTTCGGATGGTGAAACTCAAGGTTCTGGCGACGAGACTCAGGGATCGGGTGATGATACCACTGCTTCGGGCTCGTACGATGCCAGCGCTCCGTCGACTCCGACTGCTCCTTCTACTCCCAGCACGGGTTCGTCCACCGACCAGCAGGAGGCCACTACCGCCCCTACTACGGATGCCTCGTCGACGGAAGAGACCCCTACGACCGATGCCTCGTCAACGGAAGAGACCCCGTCAACTGGAGAGACCCCTTCAACTGGTGAGACCCCCTCAACCGGAGAGACCCCCTCAACAGGAGAGACCCCGTCAACTGGAGAGACCCCCTCAACCGGAGAGACCCCCTCAACCGGAGAGACCCCCTCAACAGGAGAGACCCCCTCAACAGGAGAGACCCCGTCAACTGGAGAGACCAACCCGAAGTGCACTCTTCGTCGCGTTCGTCGTGACTAAATGCGGTCTTCAGCTAGATGAACTGCAGTGACTTCCGTCTGTATAAAGACCTCCGTTCTAGTGGATACGGCCAAAGGCTTCGAGTAAATGCAGTCGTAAGGTTGAATGTTGAGTTTAGCGGGCATTAGGAATCCGCCATTCTACATGTATAATGACGTTTGTTACCGATCTCGTAGATCCTGTCCATCGTACACTTGTTGACTGACAAGACGATCACCAATTCAACGAAATGCATGGAGCCCACAGACTTACATGTTGATTTGACATGTATGAATCGCTTGGCTTGTAATTCTACTACGTGCCGTAGTAGTATTTTTTCTTTTATGTCGGAAGTGTCATTAGAGAGTATTGTGTTGGTAAAGACTACGACACTATTGTATTGGTAGAGACAACACTAGTCAAAGGTGTGCTCCGTCTACGGTAACTTCAGTTGCCGACTCTGGTCTGCTGCGACCAGCTCAATCCATCACAAGTCTCGGTGATCGACAGCACTATGGTAAAGTGAACCATGACTTGTAAACTGCGAGCGTCATGGTTGCCTGTGGACCCATGAACTGTTATTACTGTGCCAATGTAACAACAGCTCAGTCGACCACCCAGGTGCCAGGGGACCAGATGGGCACTTCGTGGAGACTGACTGCTTGACCGCCAAGTTGACGTGAGTAGCGGTCATGAAGGTTCTACGGCTGCAAAATTGCCAAGCTGGCCAAGAAGTAGAAGCGAGAGATCCAAAGGATGGATCACTCGAAGGCTCACAACAGACACTTTCGCTTTGAGGCTCGGAGCCTGCACCAGCGCTGATCTCGTGCTTGCAGTAACTTACGGCCGTTCTCAAGATAATAATGGGCAACGATTCAGCTCAAGCGCTCTGGTGGCAGTGCTCGGCAGACCAGCAGAGCCACTGAAGCCTCGTGGCGTGCTGGCTGGGCAGGGTGCAGTGGGTCCTTGAGACGTGGGTTACACACACTGACTCGATCTCTTGGTGCCAATCGCCTGGTCGACCCAGGCTTCTCCATCGCCCGCTGTTTTCCGCCGTGACGAGAATCTCGGCGATAAAGTCGACAATTGGCTTGGCCAAGACTCGGTTCGGGATGGGGTGACCAGGAAGCCTCAAGGTTGTCACTCTCACTCGCTTTTACGGCCATATTGGAGAATTGGCTCCAAGTCACTTGGTCCTTGTAAGCTCGAGAGCCCTCGAACGAACTTTTCATCAGTGGATGTTCCACCAAATGCACGCATCTAGCACATTGGAAAAATTCATTAAACCTAAGTATGAAGCTCTAGTAGCAGTAAAAGTCGGTAGAAATTCGGTGCGACCTGGATTTGTATGGGGAAAGGTCGGGCTAGGGCGAATTAGCCCAAAACGCGACATTTTACGGACGCACCAATCGCCCGGTGCCAAAGAGGCTTCTTCTCCCGAGGAGCGAGTAGTGGGAGGAAGGGCAGCTAAGTTCGCGGCGGCAAGGAGCGACTGAAGCACTTCACGCAGCGTCGAGGCCGCGGCGCTGAGCATTCGAGCGCGTGGTCGACATATTGCTCCTAAATTTTAGCACCTGAAGCAACGAATTAGCCGTAAATAAACAGTGTGGCGTCGCCTCTGCGGATGAACATGACGACGACTTCAGGCCACCCACAGGCGCCTCCAAGCTCTAGTCAGCAACGTCGTCATCGAAGTAGAGGAGGAAGCAGCTCCGTGGACATGACACAGGACCCAGGCTTCGCGAGGATGGTGCAGATGCAGCAGGGGTACATGGGTTACGCCCCAGCGTACCCCCAACACCACGAGATGAAGCAGGTGCAGCCGCAGCTGCGTCGTGTAGTGTCGAATTCTTCACGTCACAGGGGAGAAAGGAGTAACCAGGGTAACCCGACTCAGACTCAGACTCAGAAACTACACAGGGAGATGCCAAAACGTGAGTATTTTGCACGAGAGGAAGACTTGGCAGGACGTCCTGCTATGATTTCCATGAGTCAGGACGATCTACCATTTGAGGTACGTCACAGCGGAGACAGGAGACATCGCAGTCAATCAAGACAGACGGAGGAGCATCGAGGAAACAGCAAGTCGGGAGCTTTTCATGGCAATTGCAGGGGTGGAAGACAGGCTAGTACAGGCAACAATCCGAGTCGCAGTCAAAGTCGAGGACGATCAGCAACTACGGCTAGCAATGCTCCTGTGTCGAGAGATCCAGAAGCTGTTCGCAATCCAGCACCTGTACGCACACGCACTCAAGCTCCTGTACGCACGTCAGCACCTGTTCGTAGCTCAGTTCCAGCTCCAGCCCCAGCGCCGACAAGGGCCCCGGAACCAGTGGCTTGGCGTGTAGCTATTGACCCAAAGTCGAAGAAGATGTACTACTACCATCCAATTACGCGTGAGACGACATGGAAGAAACCGGCAGAACTAGTTGCTGCTGAGACGAGAGAAAAACGACAATTCTTCTCGGTCATGGAGAACAACATTCGGCTGAAGCTGCGTGATGGCTACTACACGCGCGATAGTGAGACGTCGAACTCGAGCCACAGCACACCGGATGCAGTTCACAAGCCTCATGAGATGTCCCCTCACCTCTCGACCCGCTCGTCTGCTAGTACCGTCAGTTGTAACAGTGCTCGTAGCAGCTTCAACTCGTTCACGAGTGGATCTGCGCGATCATTACCAGGATCTGCTCGCCAGCTTATTTTGAGTTCGACACGGTCGCTACCCACTACCCCGGAAGGCATGGGTGTGCCACCGTACATGAGTCCTGGTGAAAACCAGCCCCAGCAAGAGCCTGATACAATGGAGCGTGACTCGGAATACCAGGATGGCAAGAAGCGTCCATCGCTATTCAGGACGCTATCATCTTACGAGACGCCAGTGATGACTTCATCTCGCAAAGGAAGTGATGGCATTGATGTGGATGAGGTCGGTCGCAATGCTTCTACATCTCTTACTGTGCCATCTCCTATTCAGGAGCGTGTTCGCCTGGCTGCTCTGGTACCGCGAGCCTCGGATTTGGAAGCTTATGCTCGTGCTGTGAGAGCAGCAAATGGCAAGGGAAGACCGTCACTGCAGGCTCCGATGATGGGAGTTGCAGCTGGAAGAGGCAGCTCGGCGTCAGCGCTCTTGAGCTCGAAGGCCCCTGGAAGTAAGGGTGCTGCTACCCGTGCTGACAAGCCACGTCCGTTGCGACGTCGATCTAATAGCACCAACTCCATTTATTTGCGTATGGGAACGATGAACGCACCTGATCAAGATGCGACAATTCAGTGCGTGGCTACCGTATTGCGTGCACACATGATGGAAGCGCTGGAAGACCCTATCCGCTCGGACCCGCGCTTTGACGTGTTTGTGACAGCTCGCGATCGCCAACGCCTGACGTCTGTTGCAGATGAATTGGATGCTGAAGCATCTACCTTCGTGGAGGTGGAGGACGATGATGTTATGTTGGATGTCGTCCCCACCCTTTCAGAAATTGCCTCGTTCATCAAGCATGTGCTATCCCGTGCTCAGATGGAAGCGGAGTGCATCATTATGAGTCTTGTGTATGTGGAGCGCCTCCTGAAGGCGACAAGTGGATTTCTGCAGCTGCGTGGAGAGAACTGGCGCCGCTTGGTCTTCTGCTCTATGGTGATGGCCTCTAAGGTATGGGATGACTTGAGTATGACCAACGCTGACTTTTCCAAGATCTGGCCGGAGCTCTCGCTGAAGCAGATTAATGAGCTGGAGCTTGTGTACTTGAGTGCAGTGGAGTACAATGTCCGTGTGTCAGCCGTATCGTACGCCAAGTACTACTTCCATCTGCGCTCGATGTGCGCTACCATGGGCTTACTGGAAGCCTTTGACGAGAGTGCACCGCTGAACTTGGATGGTGCTCGCAAGATGCAGGTGTTGTCGGAGGAATATCAGGAGCGTTCGAAGCTAATGCCGGTACCGCGCCGCCGCAGTGTGACCATCACGACCACGTCAGCTGCCGAAAGTATGCAGGCTGGTGCTAATGCCGGTCGCTCTCAGGTCGGTGGAGCTCAGTCCAAACCGATCAAGGCTTCACCCGCAGCTAGTCTCGAGCAACTTGTGCACATGCAGGTGCGCGTTGCTGGTGGTAGTTCGCTGAGATCGTCTATGCACCGCTTGTCCATGAACACAGTCAAGCAGTGAGTGAGGTGAATGAACAGTACAAGCCGCCATCGTGCTATTGAGGAACGTGGAATGAAGACGGCGGCCAGGAGTGGTGATGGTATGTTTTTATTTTGAGTGAGTGTAGTGATTCGTGCAGTGCCTAGTAGCTGTTGAAGATGAACTTCTTGGAGGAGACTTCGCATCGTGCGGCGTCGACATCTCTGTGTGAGCTGACATGCGGGTGATGGAAGCAACGCAAGCGGCCTCATACAGAGAGAAAGAGAAACATGTTAATGTGATGAGTGACGAAAACTGGTTGCTACTGTAAGTACCAGGAAAAAGAAAACCAAACGTTTGGAATTGTCATTGCGAGTTATCCATGATGGAGTTCATTGCTGTGTTGTTCTGCTACAACAGGGTAGTGATGTATTCATGCATCCAGGTAAGTGTGGCTTGCTGTTCTGGATCCACAACTAACCCGTCGTTGCTGTTCAAATTTGCTTGGTCGTTGGTAGGTGCAGTAGGATTCGACTTGCTTTGCTGAAGACGCTTGTGAAGTGCTAAGCGAAATGCTGTGTTTTCCAAAACTGAGATGTTTAAGGTTTCCAAAGACATCGATGGTGTCATAGTTACTGGTGGTGAATACGGTGGTGGAGGCAGATTCGGATCATCCTGCTCGTCTTCATCGTCATCATCGTCATCACTGGTCATGTCGGACTCGACAGCACTTTTCAACTGAAGGACCATACGTTCAAACTCTAAGTTCGCCATCGGTGGCAATAATGTTTGTTCATGGTCTTCGTCGTCTCCGTTGATCGTCGAGTCACCAGCGTTTTTGTCTGCAAGCTCTGGTAATGAAGACAGGAGAACCGTTGGAGTTGGTGGAGGCAACACTGCAACCTTCTCTGCAGGTTCTTCGATAGGAGTTGATGGTGGGGTCTTGAAGTCCGGTAGTTGCTGAACTAAAATGATCGGGTCATCCAGTGGAGATGCCTTTGCTGTAGGCTGATCTCCTACTTCAGACTTCTTCTGTCGCTGGAACTCAAGTCGGCGTTCACGAAGTGAAGATTGGCTTCCGCGGACAGCAGGAGTTCGTGTCTTCGGCGCTGATAATGGAGTTTTCTGTTTCACCGGCTGACGTCGGATTCCTACCGGAGCTGGTGGTGGGACTTGTTTACTAACGCTCAGTGTCTTGCCAATGACTACAGGCTTCGGATATGCTCGTGCAGATTGTTTCGGCTTAGTGGAGACAGCTACTTTCTTGGTGACTGTCTTTGCAGGAGGCGGAGCTGGTAGATTATTGACTAACTGATCTTTTTGCGCAGCCCACTGCAGAACATGAATACATGTGCAAGAGTTAGTAGTTTCTTGGATATACCAAGCAATAATCCACCCACCTTCGCATTGAACGCAGCTACACGTTCTGAAATTCCGCCGATAACTCCATCTACGGCTTTCAACTTGTTGGGGATGACAGGTGGGTCTGGAAGTGCAGCAACGGCAGCGGCAGCAGCTTCGTTCGCTTTCATTTGAGCTTTCAATTTCGCTTTAACCTGTGCTGCTTGCACTCCTGGACGTTTGCCTTTCACAGCAACCACACGCTGTTTAGCGACGTTCGCATTATTGACTGCAGAAACTCGAGAGGGGACTCGAGCTGGTTGATCCCGTTTTTGGATGGGACGACTACGTCTGAGAGCACCAGCAGGAAGTCCTTTCACTTTTCGACTAGCACCCAGCAGAGACCCCACCCTCGCCTTCCCACGAGGAGATGAAGCTTTCCTCATCATTTGATCGGGTTGGCGAGGAGATGGCTTGATGAAAGCGTTGATTGCCGGACTCCGGGCAACAGGTTCCGCGTGACGTACAAACTGAGCTAGTGGAGCGTCCGACCCAAACTTGTCCTCAATGACAGTCTTCTTACGAAACACGTTTTCTCCGTGGAGCACCGTGTGATTCAATTCGGCAGCTAATGCCCTTGCTGACAAAAAAGTTTGAATACGTGCCAGAACTAGAGGTCGTCGGATGATTTGGTTCACACTTGGACGTGCACGTGGTTCCTTGCGTAGCATGTCGTCTACCAAAGCTTGCAACTCCTGTTTAATCGAGTTGAGGTTGCCACAAGCTGGTAGTGGTGGAGTCGCACCCCGCACGATATTATCAAACAATTGACGCTGACTTCGACCATCGAAGACATGCGTGAACGAGGCCATCTCGAACAACACACAACCAAGACTCCATACGTCTGCTTTGGCATTGTAGCGCTTACCGAGACAAATTTCAGGTGCTGTGTAGTACGGAGTGCCAATGGAAGTCTGCGCACAAGCCATCGTGTGACTCAGAACAGTAGCAACTCCCAAATCTCCAACCTTCACAACACCAGATTTCGTGAGGAAGACGTTGGCTGGCTTTATGTCTCGATGAAGAATTTTACGGTCGTGAAGATGCTTGAGTGCGAGACAAACTTGCACAAAAAGCCCCAGAAGTTCATCGGGCTCGAAGAATGTGCGACGACGAGCACGTCGTTCTATCTCGTTGCTCAAGTCACCGCCATCCGCAAATTCTGTCACGATGCACAATACGGTCGGACGCTGCTGGTGACGTCCTAGAAAATCTGCGCTTCGTGTTGGCGACTTGAGTAAGAAGCTCTCTTTGCAAGCAATAATGTTTGGGTGATCCAGTGCTGCTAGTAGTCGGGCTTCCCGTTGAGCGTTTGCTTGATCACGAGGGTCCAGTAGAATCTCCTTGATCACGAACTGCTGCTTCTGTTCTTTCAAATCCGTGCCAGAAATTGCCTTCCGCGTTGCCAAATACGCAGAGCCAAAGCTTCCCTGGCCAATCTTCCGCACCTTCACGTATTTCTCCATGAGAATTGCACTCAAGTACTTGGATAGCTCGAAAGTGGCAGACTTGTTGAAAACTTACCAGCAAAAATAGAGGATGAACATGGTGTGAGATGTCTGTAGCATCCCATTCCTGTCGCTATTGCCATCTTGTGAAGCTTCAAGTTGTAGTGGGCATACCAAAGCATGAATTTCCCGAAGACTTCATCAGCTACAAAGTATCATGTTGGTCCGAAAGTCGATTCACCATCACCGATTACCATAGCTGGTCGATTTCCAGGAGCGCTAACTGCAGGAGACAATGGCGATGGAATTCTCTATAAAGGCAGCACTTCTCCTGTCGTGACCGATCCTAAGCGAGGTGGAGGCCGTCATGGATTCCAACGCAAACCACCACATATTGATATGGCACGCGAGTACGAAGCTGCGGGAAAAAGTTATAAAGCCGCTCGAACCACCATCGCGACACTCAACGAACGACATCGTCAGATACAAATTGCACAGGAAGAGGCCTTCGAACGGGAGCAACATGACCGCAAGTTCACCGCCAATTTTGCCGAGACAAGACTTGCAACATGTGGAATTCCAACGCTCAACACAATGAGCGTGCGTATTGAGCGACAACGTGAACAAGCAAAAACGAAAGACACGTCTCCGACTAAGCCACTCACTAACAAGAAGTTGCGTGAAGCTGCTCATCGTGAACATCTCAGCACGCAGATTCGAGCTGCTGTTCGTCGTTCGTATGGGTCACTGGAACTTGATCTCAAGTCGTTAGAGCTTGTGCATATTCCACGAGCTGCTGTATTCACTACGTTGCTACTGCAGCTTTCTCGCTTGATTCAAACCGTAAACGTTTCTCGCAACGCCCTTCGCGAGATCCCTGAAAAGTTTGTCCAGGCATTTCCGGAAGTGGAGACGTTCATTTGCAAGGAAAACGCGTTGGCGCGATTGCCACCTCGTGCTTTAGGTGAGCTACGTTACCTTCGAGTCCTAAATGTCTCGGGGAACCAACTCGATGCACTTCCACTCAACTTGCCTGACACACTTGAGACGCTAGATGCTAGTCGCAATCGATTGCAAGACATTCAAAATTTGCACGCACTAATGCGGTTGACTACGCTGGACTTGAGTTACAACCACTTCCAATTACTCCCTTGCGGACTTATGGCACTGCACAAGCTTCAGACACTTATTCTTGCTGGAAATCGGCTTGTAACACTCGCAACGAGACCGCAACTTATTCAGAAGCGAATAACAGGAGACGATGGCACAATGGCTAACCCACAAGACGATGAAGACACCGAACCAGCTAAAGAACCCACCGAAGAGGAAAATGAAGCTGAGCGCAAGCAGTGGCGTCTGGAGGTGGACCCGATCACGCACAATACTATATATTTTCACCTGGCATCCAAGCGTGTGACTCGGGCCAAGCCCAAATGTTTTCAAGTGCGCATTCCAAAGCTCCAACTTCCCGGTAACCAAGCTCAACCACAGAAGCAAGACAATCGAGCTCTGCTAGAACGCTTTCCTGAAGGCTGGGAGATCATCTTACCCAGTCCATCAGATACTTCCACAGCTTTGCAATTTGTTAATCACTGCACAGGCGAGAATTTTTCAACACTACCACCTGCGCTTGATCGCTGGGACGGCGTAGATTATCTCCACCTACTCGTTCTGTCAGGCAATGAGCTTCTGAATTTGCCACCATCAATCGTACGAAGCTTCTTGTGGATTTTCAGCTCTGTTACAATGAAGCTAATACGGTTGTCCATGACCAGGGAAAATTGAAGCGCCTGAAGCGACTTGAAGCAGAAAACAATAAATTACTGGTGCTTCCTGACGTGTTACAGGGTCTTGAAGCTCTTGAAACAGTCAAACTTGGCATGAATGGACTGGTAGCATTACCTCCATCATTTTCAAAACTGGTAAATCTCATCGAGTACGTTGTCATACACTTTACTGGTGGTTTACAGTCACCATTCGTCTAACCATTTTATTCATCACAGCGTAGATGTCAAGCTTAATCGGTTGAGAGAACTTCCTGAAGCTTTAGGAGACCTACAACAACTCCAGGTACTTGACGCAAGTGCCAACGCTCTGGAAAATCTGCCACGATCATTTCTAGCGCTCAAACGGATTGTTACGCTAAGGCTTTCGGGCAATACACCACTTCTTGGCGCAGGTTTTGCTGCTGAGACCCTACGGACCGGGAACCTTGGCGAAATACGTTGGCAACTTGAACACCAAATTGAGTGCGAGAAACACGGTGAATGTCGCCCACCGGAACCACGAGCACGACTAATTGGTGTCGGTGCTGAGTGTTGGAGTACCGACTTGCATATTAACCGTGAATTTGCTCGCGCCGTGGAGCTTGCTCAAGAAACTCACACGCTTTCGATGCACTGGCGTGGCATCGAAGTTCCTGAACTACCTCGCGTATTTTTCACAGCCGTTCCAGGCTTACGCGAACTACGGATGTCCGGACAGAACTTTGACATACTTCCTGCGGGGTTTGGAATTTTCACGAAGCTGCGTTTGCTGCAGTTTCGACAGAACGGAATCCGTGCCATTGCACCAGAAGTTTTTGGATCGATTACAGACGCGGAAACAGCTCTCCGCAACGACACAGCATCGAATTTGGGCATTGGCACGAGCTTGGAGAACCTGGACCTTCGCTACAATCGATTAGAGACATTGCCGCATACGTTTACTAACTGCAGGAAGCTTCAAGTGCTGCGTGCCAGCCATAACATCCTCGTGTCACTACCCGAGTCGCTGGATGGACTTGCAAACAGCTTGGTAGACTTGCAGCTTGCTCACAACCAGCTAGTAAAAGGTCCAAAAGCATTAACAGCACTTCGAACTCTCGAAAAGCTTGATTTGTCCTTCAATCGTATTGAATCACTCGACGAGTTGGACTTCTCACAGCTTCCCCGACTTCAGGTGTTGCGTCTGAGTGGAAATCTACTCACGGAACTGCCGCTGTCACTAGGTGGAGTGGGGACATCCGATGGTGGAAAGCCACCGCGAATTCGAGAACTATCATTTGCAGGCAACATGTTTCACGAATTTCCACCGGCAGTGCTGCTGCTAGGCGCAACGCTACAGCGTCTTGAAATGCAAAGCAATCGCTTTGAACGATTACCCATGAACTTTGGGGCTGCACTTCCAGACTTGGAGATCGTAGAAAGTGATGGAAATCCGTTCCGTTCCCCACCAGCTGAAGTGATGCGTCTAGGGGCAAAAGCTATCCGCTTGTACTTACACAAACGTGAACAGCGAGTGGAAGAACTTATAGCACTACTGAGTGCTCTCGGACTTGTCTTCGATCGTGAAACTTTTGACAAGCCGATCATGCGTCATCTCTTGCCTCTAGATGTACCGCTAACGACTTTCCCATTCTTGACGCCAAAGCACATTGCAGCTTTTGACCGTGCTGTCGATCGCTACGTGAACGGGGCTTTCTATCTTCCACCCCCACCTATCGGTACAGGACCGCTCTTCCATCGAGGTGTCGACATCTTTCACAAAATTTTGCTTAACACGCACTTTGAGCTGGCACAACGGCATCATCGCACAGTTCTAGATGAGCTGCTTCAGTTGCTCGAACTTATTCGTCAGAAGCGTTGGGCCGACAAGACTGATCTGAGGTACGATATGCTGAGACCTTGGGGACGTCGAGCTGAGCAGGTAGGTGTGTATATGGTTCGTGGGTCTTTGCTCTTCCCCAACGAATACAAAGCTGACAGCGACACCGTTCGGCCACCACTAAGTCCAGACAAAGAGCTTCCGAGTGTTTTAAAAGTCATCGAGACTCGAACAAAACGTGGGTTCCCACCAGAACCATTCGTAGAGAACAACCGCACGCTGCGTGATGTCGAACGCGCCTTTGAGCAGTATGTTGGTTACTACGGTCCTGTTGGCGTTGCTCACGCCAATGTACCGATGCGTTGTGCATGTGAAGAACTCCTGCGTTTCGGCAAAATGCACGAACCTTGTGAGCAACCAGGCTGGACAATGGTGCGCGTGTTGTACACCGAAGAGGAAGTCACGCGACGAGAACTTGATGAGCAGCGACTACGTGATGCCAAAGATGCACTGCTCCCTCAAATTCGTGCATTTCTTGAGACACCCGATGGCGAGAAGCGATTCCAGCGCGAAGTAAAAAATGCCAAAGACGGGTTGCGTGCGAACCTTCGCCAGATCAAGAAGCAGTTAAAGCGCCATCGCGACAAGTTGAAGCCTCTTGCAAAAGCCCATGCACTCGAAGAGAAGCTGGAAAAGCAGATGGAGCGTGCAGCCCAAAAAGCAGCGAAGTCGACGAAACCTGGCGAGGTGGTCCCCATGAAAAAAGCTGAGACGTTGGCTGAATTGAAGGCACGGATAGCCAAACGCGAAAAGCTGGAGTTTGCCGAAGCTCGTGTCCGTGAAGACACCGAGGAACTTGAGCGGGGGAAGGCACGACTTGGTCAGGGCCACGCAGCTTTTCGAGAGGAGATAGAGCAGGTCTTGCTTGAAAAAGTCGGCGCCACCGTCCGTCAGCATTTTGTGCGGCAGCAACGTGATAAGGCCATCGCCATGGGCTGGCGTCGTCCTTGGGATGGTATCGACGGACGTGCCTTCCAACGCTATCAGCGAGAGATTCTTCGACACAAGCTAGGCGGTGTGGATGAGGAGGGAGCTGCTGCTGCTCCTGACAGCGGATCAAAAAGCGTTCTCAAACCTGATCCCAAAGACAAAACTGCCAAGGCATCGAAGCCTGAAGGCGATGAGAATGAGGACGATAACGAAGATGATGACGCCGTGGCGAGTGATGACAACAGCGAGGTCAGCGATGTTTCCTTCGATGGCTACGATGACTTGGTCGCGAATATGGCACGGGACCCTCGAGATGGTGGGTACGACGATGAGGATGACGATGAGGATGAAGAGAGTGCTGCGATCGCTGAAGCTGCACGAGCTGCTGCCATGGCCGCCTTGGAAGCAGAGGAAGCGGAGAGAATGGTAGACGATCTGGATGATGTCAGCTCTGATGAGGACGATGATAATCCACACGAATCCGAGGACAGCGATCTATAATCCACAGACACAACACAGTCACACAAGTTTGGAAAAACAGAGGCTGGAAACATCTATTTGAATACAAGCATAGGTCAGCAAACCAAATCAACACAAGCAAGGCTTTACGAACAATATTGGCAGAAGACAATACTCCGCCGCCCAGCACGTAGGCTGGTAGGCGTTGTATCAGTCATCTGTCCCTGGATCACAGTCCCCACCGCAGTATTGGGTACTGCAAACTGAAAATTAAGGATCCAACTGGTATGCTTGAACTCGTCCGATGTACTGCTCATTCGATGCTATCTCACAAATATAGCGGCTGCTGTCCATGCTGCTGCTGCTGCTGATAATGAAGACCATAACCTCCATTAGTAGCGTGCTGTGCTTGTTCGGCGGCAACTCGGTTGGCATTTCGGATTGATGGCGACGTGCTTCGCTTCCGCGGTGCACGCATCGAGACGCCATCAATTACCGGGTATCGCTCTGCAAATGAAGGTGTACGTGGTGTCTTTAGTAGTGTCTGCAACACTGCGTCACGTCGACCCGGGTTCTCATGCAGATAGCGGAATTTCTTGAACACTTTCATGGCATACCGAGCATCAATGACAGGGTCGTGATCCGCCTCCTGAATATCGTGTCCAAGCAAATACTTGGCCACGTGCCGCAGGGAAAAGTAGCGATAGCGCACCACACCATTCGTCGACTGCATAGGCAGTCGGAAGAGATCAGCCACATCGAACTCTCCCTTGTAATCGGTAGGCTTTTGTAGCGTAAGCCATTCCAGATCCTTCTTGATTGACTGACCCACAATAATGCATTCCACTGGCAGAATCGCCTTCAACCGAACTAGCGCTTCTTCTAGGCCTGGTGCATTTTCCAAGTTGCTTTAACAAAACACAATGAATAAGTTAACTAAAATCTTCAATCTTCAACTTCATCACTTGCTCACCTCTCTGTAATTCCTGTAAGCTGTGTGAGGTAGCTTACGATAGGCTTCGTCGGCTTAACATACTGGTCAAACACCACCTTCTCATCTTCATCCACCACCGCAATTCTCGCTACATCTCGATCACTACCAATATCCAAACATCAGCCCTCGTCACCACTAAAACTCAATTAAACTCACTTGGTGCCATTCCCCGTCGCCACACACTCGACATCAATCGCGAAAAACTAGAAGATCAAACCAAAACCATTAAAATAAATCCCCACCCGTAGCAGCATCTTGTTTCTCACCGGTCCTTCAATGTCCCTCGTCAACACTGGTAGAATTTCACTAATCGTCTCTTTCTTCTGTGGATTGGCCTGAATCTGCAACTTCCTTCTTGGTGCATTGAAACTAGTCACTGTTGCATTTTCATCTCCCGAGTTCTCCGTCGGTACCATCAGCATTGGCGGCGGAAGTCCCGGATGGTTGTAAAACACAGCACCGCCACTAGCGACTGCGACAGGATAATCCTGAGGTAATGGAGGCGCCAATTCTTCATAAGCTGGGAATTCTGGTGCTTCCGGGGACTCTGAAGTCACGTGGACGAATGGACAGTTGCTGCCATTGCGGCATCCATTCTCGGACGTGAAGAAGCGACAAGTGCGTGGTTGAGACGTGCTAGACGTCGCGATGGAGCCGTTGGCGTACGGGTTCGCAGGACTGAGAGACACGTCGTCTGTCGAGACCTCACCGTCGTGACGGAAGGTGCAGGAAGAGCCTCGAAAACAACCTTGTGGCGACTGGAAGAAGCGGCAGGCGCTGGAACTCATGACGACTCCCTAGTGCGTGGTTCTTGGTCGCCAATAAGGGACGGACACGCCGATTGGACAATATGGAGACTATAGTGAGTGCAAATGAGTTTAGCCTCTCCCGTTCAAGGCAGATGGTAGGTGTGATTCCTGCATGTAGTAGAGCAGACTAACGCTAGCTGATAGCACAAGATCACAGCAGCTACTGCGTCAGACCTTTGTCGACTAAAGTTGCAATACATTCCATTGTGAAAATTCCTACCTCGCCATAGAGTGTTTGTCCATCGTTGAAAGCGATCATAGACACAGCTTCCTTTTCAATCTCAAAGACGCGTACTCATTCTCGCACTCCATCACCAGCTATGAATGTTCATTAAGGAGTTGGGTACGACGGTATAGCAGCAATAAGTGAGCTCTCGCTTCGTGAGAAGCATTTCACGTTGAATGCACTGCTTCTTGTTAGATGATGGAAAATGTCGTAGTTTACGGCATGTGGGGATGGATATGTTTGTCACAGTAATTAGCCGTGGCAGCACCTGAGTAGCTAGGTGATCTGTCTGACCGCTTGGAGACATTGGCAGTGGCACATGTCTGACCGCCAGACCCTTGTGACACCTTTGCCAATGCTGTAAAGAATGTCGTGGGTTCTTGGTGCTGTCCTTGCTGTGTATACAAGTAGATGTATACTGGGACGATGCAGTTGCAGTTTAGTATACGGCAGTTGATGTATAGCTTCTCGTTAACAGAGGGGGTTGTCACCTTCGAGGTTTTCTCCTCCTCAATCCCAAACTTGCTCAGTGGGAAACAAGTGTTCATTGCCTTGTCTTCTAGCTGCTCCTATGAGCTGACACTCGCCTGCGCATCGTGCCAAATGCCTTCGAATGTTAAACTGTTAAATCCGGCACATGTGTGTGCCACATCTGACTCATTGTGCTTTTTCTAAAAAGCACGTTTCTGAAAAAGTGAAATTGACGCCACCTTCGCGCGACAGATTCCGCGGGTCGACACTAGCCACTCGAAAGCTTTGCGTATCTTTACGACTCGGAGTGAGGCCGTACCCAGCAAGTTGCTTAATGCGCAATGCGCGACTTGCATTTCCGGTGGTCTCTGCAAAACGAAGACAGCCCTTCCAACCTGGAATTTCCAGGCGCGACTCTTTTTCGGAGTCCATAGAGTCGGGGCCACGCGTTCTGGTGGTCTCACCCGAGAGCTTTGGACTGGTGCTGCCCGTTCGTTCGTTGCCTTGCGGCGTTGCACACGTCGACAGTCGAGTCGTCGGTGCCTGCTGCAGACGGCAAATGCCGCGCTGCGCTGGGTTGTTTTCACCTCTGCGATTGGTTATATTGGTCCACGATGTCTTTAGCTTCGGCCACATTGCGCCAAAACCAGCTTTGTCTACACTATCATATCATACTTAGTCTCGCCTCCATTGCGAAGCTTGTCATACATCTTCCACAACACGTCACACACTCGCGATCATACGCGCAAATGGCAGTGCTGTTGCGCTTGTTGTTGGTACTGGTGCTACCGGTGTGGACTTGACCACTGAAGTAGTGGCAGGGGTCTGTTGTTTGGCTCCAGAGGCCAGGGTCGATGCGCACGATGCCACCACTCGCGGCATCGACGACACTTGAGATTTGGTCGGGTGCGCCATTGTTGGCGGAGCCATTGCACCGGTGGGAGACGTCGGAGACGCGTACCCAGCGGACGGTGAGCCTGACGGTGCCGCACTAGTCTTCGCGTCGCCAGCGTTCTCCAGCACACGCACGAACCGACCCTTGATACGCGGACGGTCATCAGCCAATTTCTTCCTGCAATCGTACTTGATGCTCTTCTTCCACGTGCGGTTTTTGCGCTTCTCGTGGAACTTCTGCAGTCGCAGTTTGCGCGCTGCCGGGCTGTACGAGCCGATCTTCTTCTCCGTTGAATTTGCCTTGGGGGAAGACGATCCCACATTGAGAACGCTAAGAAGTGAGTCTGCAGACGACAATGAAGTCGAGCTGCTTGCTGCAGATACACGAGTCTGCTCCTTGCGTAGCTCCTCAGCAGCAGCCGAGTTGGCTGCCAAAGAGCTCGCAGTGCTCGAGGAAGCACCTGTTGTCGACGTCTTGTCACTAACCTGCTTCGTCTCAGCATCCTTACCGAAGATGCTGGAGCGCTTCTTGCTAGAAGTGCTCGTAGGCGACGGGGCCTTGAACTTCATGGTGTCGAAGCTCATGAGGAGCTTTTCCGCGTCCTTGGCACTGCTTGACTCCAAGCGGATGTAGGCCGGATCAACTATAGGCGCAATCAACGCATCAAACGGCATAGGATGAGCACGCGTTCGTCTCAGCCATGGTCACGTGTCGATTTCGGTTTGCATTGCAAGTAGCAACAACAAACAGAAAGAGGAAACAGCAAGAACTAACCGAAGGTCGAAGCCATATCCGCGGGGTCCTCGAAGGCCAAGCCGCCACGCAGGAGCGACGGCCCAAAGCCGAAGTCGTTGACGTCGTCGCTTGTGTGGTCCTGTGCCAGAGCGTCCATGCTGAGCGCCAGATCCAATTCGTCATGAGTCACCCAGTCGATGTCCTGATTCAGCTGATCGTCGAAGTCCATTGCACGCAGGTAGTCGTCGCTGATCCATCCGTCCAGATCCAGCTCGAACTCGTTCTTGAACATGTCGTCCAGCCGCGCTTTCTTGGCATCACTGGCACCAGCCAATGCACCTGCAGCGTGCGAGCGCTTACTGCGCTGTGCACCTGCAAGTTTGAGCTTCTCTTGCGGCGATAGACACATGGCCGGCTTGCTCTCCTCGATGGGGCTATGCGGATTCATCATCCGATATTGCGATCTTTTGTTCATAGGCGTCCGCACAATGGCGACGACTGGTGGTTTCGGCAGTGCAATGGGTTTTGCGTCTCGAGTGCAAATGCAACGAAGCTCGACACAATCTGTAGCGAATGTTGACGGCCGATTCACGACGCCGCTCGCCCACCGCAAGTAGCTGGTCGCGTCCGAGCCGAGGAGTTGGTATTCCGCAGAGGATTTCAAAGTGGCCTGCGTCTGAAGCACTTGCGGAAAAAAGCACATCTTTGGAAACAAACAGATATAAAAAGCATTTTGGATGGATCCGATCGGCGATTGGCTGAAACTGCTGCAGAAATCACTGATTGGTCACAGCTCGAATCACAGCAATCAGACGAAAAGCGTTTCCGCAGATGACGGCGACTCGATTCAGCCAATCAACGCGCGTCGCAGGCTGAAGTTCAACAGGTGGCTACCGGCAAAGTAGCGTCCGTTACCCATAAAAACTGACGATGACTTGCTGATTGTATGAAGACAAAGTTGGCGAGTCGCGGTAAGAAATACTTTAACGAGAGAAACATTCGTACATAGGCGAAGATCGCGGTCTATTCAGAAAAAAGTGAAACTCCCGCAAGCAAGCAAGTGTGAGGTCCGACGGATTGCTGACCTACCACCTGCTTGCGTTGCCGTGGGTAACACCAAGCACTGGTTTGACTTGAGCAATTCTGCCTCCAGGGCATGACAAAATGCTCACATGTGCGTTTGGCGTTGACTGAATTTCCGACGTTCAGGATTAGTTCGTCCGCGCACCGCACGTGGGAAAGGCACTTGCTGGTGGCGCGACAAGAAAGCGGATGGCTTGCCCTTTATTAGCTTGCGTCCCGGCTTTCGCAGGAAGCCTGGGCTCGCTCCGCCTGTACTGTACTGCTGACAGACCGGCGCTGGTTGTGCTGGCCGACCTGGTCATCCAGCGACGCGTCACCAAGGGTTGGCGGTGCTTCTCGAGCTCGTTTTACAACGCTGACTCGAATCACAGGCTGGCCTGAAACCACCGGCATCGGAGACCACCAGCACCATCTCGTTTTACAACGCTGACTCGAATCACCGGCTGGCCTGAGACCACCGGCATCGGAGACCACGGAGACCACCACTGTTTATTGCGGAGACCTTAGTCTGATATCTTGCTTGCAATTTTAAGGTGGAAACTGAAGATTGGAATGGCAACAGGACGCCTCGTCACGCAGGGCTCGTCGCGTGGCAACTTGCACTCGTCGGGCGGGCTGGGGTGCAAGCAGCAAGGAGCAGGCGCAATCCGGTCGTTTGCGCCATGAAACGAGACGGTGCGGGCTTCGCTGCCAGTCAAGTGCTGCAAGGCAGTTTGCACTGCAAGAGGGAAGAAAGGGGGCTCCAAAAAGCTGCTTTCTTAGAAGAAAGCACCGACGGAAAGCGGCCATCATCAAATCACTGCCGAATCAGCAGTTGATGGCACTGAGGCATTGCATCGCAGACGCTTACAGATTGCCAGCACCACGAGCTGAGCTGGCGAAGTCCGCTTTGCCAACATTTGATAGGTGCATCCGACGATTACGGTCAAAAAGCATCGTAAAAAGCGCTTTTCTCTCAAATCCAGGCATCCGAAAAGTATCCTCTAGACTGTGGACGAAGCAAGCCTTTGCCAGGGGTGTAAGCCTTGCACGAGGTGTGAGCGAGACTTACGTAGTCGTCCTCATTGTACAATGCATGTTTACGATTGTTGGGCACCATAAAACAAGGCGTTAATGCTGTGCAGCGCCAATAAATTTCTGCACTCGACTTGGTGAGTCACCACCAGAACGGCGACCGAGCTTCAGTTTGAAAGCTGGAGTCTTCACTCGTTTTCATTCCGGAGATGACTTGCAAATCGATTTGGCACCTTTGTTAAACGGTGGCATCAAGTAGGACCGCGTTTTACAGCCTTAAAGACATCTCCGGAACACTAAAGACCCTGGGTCAGGAAGTCAACGGCTGCGAAAGAGCGCCGTCCTGAATGCCGTCAAAGCTGCTCCTGTAAGTCGGATACGTTCATTCAGATGAGGGCACACGTGAGGGCATCTGGAGCTCATGGTGAACCTCCAAGACACGGTGAGACAACCGTTACATGAGGAGCCACGACTGACTGACTAACTGGGATGCGCTGCGTCGAAACTGCTATTACCACCTTCAGTTTTCGTGTACGACGGTTTGAACGTGCGTGGCACAGCAACCGATGCAAGTCACGTGTAACCAGCCATAGCTGGACTTGGTGCCAAGCCACTAACAGATAGAGCTTTCGGACACGGCGTTCAACGCTGCGAACAGCTACCGGTAAATCGACACGAGGTGAGTTTGTGCCGCGACAAGCGTGATAAGCCCTTCCAGCGTCTGTGGCGGAGAGGAACCTGATCTTGAGTTGGACTGGCGATTGGGAAGCTCTAACAGCAGTGAACAGCGATCGTGTATTCTCGTGCTTTGACAGTAACCATCCGGTGCTAGAGCGAATACTCCAGCCGTCTCTGCCATCTGCCACCCGAGCTGGTTGAGCAAATATTGGCGAAGAACACCAGAGCCTGGCGCTCTGCACGCGACGTAGGGCTACCATCCATCTGGCTGCCATTTCAACCACTGCACCACGATAACAAGACTATCGTACAAGGTTTCAAAGTCTCTACAGTCTCTCCCAGTTCATCGTCTGATCAACTTTGTTGTGAGAAACGCTGTCTCGATCGAAATCCAATCCATTTCGACATCCCAGCTTGCAAGCACAAGTAGGTAGAGTCTCACAGCGAGAGGAACACAATAGGATCAATCAAGTTCCTACAGCTAGCGGCATGATGTCGTCTGTGCATTTATCGCGCGACCGCGCACAGACTCGCAGGATGCACCATCGCGCCATGAGGCAAATCACGGATGTACTCGGAGTTTGTTTGAATTCGACACGCACGAAGGAACAGTGGACATGTTTGCGTCGTGACAAGCATCAGGAGCTCTACGCCAAGCGCACAGATCGAGGTGTGATGAATGGCTCATCGGTTTATTATTTAGCAGTGAACGAAGCGACTTGCGGCTTTGATGAGGCCTTCGAACTACTGCATTTCGACTCGACGGCGCAGTTTCGACTTATGATGAAGCTCCTGCATGGTCGTGACTTTAAAGATGGCGCTTTGTTATCCATGCGTACGAAGGAGCATTCAATTAGCAACTGGGCCATGGACACACAACACGCAGCAGTTTGGTTCATCTATCAGGACCATCGCAAGTCAGTATTGCTACGGGAACAGCACCTGACGTTTTTCCAGACACTCAAGATTTTTCTTCCTGATAACCAGCATCAGCACGACGATTATCACAGCGCCGTGGCCTCCATGTCGGCTAATTCATCGATGGCTGGGTTGAGTGCACGTCCTTATGACGGCGTGCACAAACGAACCATAGCGCTGAGCTGGTTGCCGTTTGCTCGTTCGCATGAAGCGATGCTGGAGACGGCTCAACAGGTTGATCTGCAGTACACATTGATCGTGGAGGAGATTTCTCCTAACCGACTACGTCTCTCGTGTGTGACGAGCTCCTTTCATGATGAAAATGATGGTCCTTTGGCTGGTTCACCTCGAGCAGCACGAGCCATCGCACGACGACTAGCTATGCGATCCGTTGGGAAATTGGAGGCAGCAGTAGCTGCATCTCGCATTCGTGACTGTCAATTGGTGGCGCCGCACCAGTGGGTGAAGAATGAGGACCGAGCGAGTTGTGTTATTTGTTGGAAGCGATTCAACGCCATTTTTCGCAGGCGGCATCACTGTCGTCTCTGTGGGGAGGTCATTTGCGGGTCTTGCTGCTCGCTGCGCACCATTAATATTGTCAGCGTGAAAACAAAGGACGTTCAGAAAACACGTATTTGTCACCTCTGCAACAACAAAGCTCGCCTCAAGACTGGTACGAACGGATATTCAAGCAACCAGCATCACAGTAACTATAACAGCAGGATTCCGCCTTCTAGCCAACGATGGGATCAGCCCCCTCTGCTCGAGGCTGTGTCAGACTCTGAACCTCCTCTTTCATTACAAGTGCTTCCAGCAGGATTGAAAGCAGTGGCTGGTCATGGAAAGAGAGACTTTGTATTGCCACCACCTTCAGTAGCTATGCTGGAGAACTATGAATCGAATGGCCACATCAATGAGTTCGACGATGTTGATAGCAATGGTTACATTGGAGCACTTCCGGATCGACTCGTGGCCACAGTCACTAGCAAGATCATCTCGATCAAATCGATCGCAAGAAGTACCAAAAATCTCTGGCAAACGACATCCTCCATTCCGTCTAGCAAGAAGAGTATTTGGTCACTCCAAGCGCTCGATTCAAACAGCATTGGATCAAGCGTGAATTCGTCTGGTTGGGATGGTAAAGTTCACGGCGATATGTTTGATGGCTCTCGCTCAGGGTTTGGCTCAGGGTTTAATGCCTCTAGATCATTCTTAGACCCAGCAGCCATGGCATCTAGATCGCGCAGAATGGCTCAGCCGATTCACATTGCGGCTGAAGCAAGTAGCTACAGCTCCGCAGATCGATCTTTCTTGTCATCCTACCCTGTAGTCGATTCGAAAGAACGAGAGGAGGAAGATATGAGGAGGTTCGATCATCGTCGAACATCGTTGATGAGCTCCAATGCGGGTCTACTAGATCAAGATTCGATCGCTGATGAAGGCTATTTCCTACCCAAGTTAGATAGTGATCGTGAAGAAGAACGACTCAAGCTACTGGGAGTGATCGTGTCACCCGCATGTACACTAATCGATCGTACCATCATGCATCGAAGCTGTGAGCTAGCTGCCGCAGCATTTGGTGTAAATGCCGCCTTCATTGCCCGTGTGGATGAGGAATACGTGCTGATTGAGCATTCAGTCGGTACTTCCGATCTAGCACCACAGGATGAGATCTTACGTCGCGAGTCATTGTGCGATTTCGTACTCTGTCAGCCTCAGTACCAGCCTGTGGTAATATTGGATTGTCTCGCTGACCCACGGACGCGAGAAATTCCGATGGTGCAGCACCTACACATGCGGTTCTTCATCGGTATCAGTGTATGTGTGCGTGGTCTTCCCATCGCGTGCCTGTGCGCGTTTGGGCAAGACGATGACAGCCACAGTGAAGAGGATGATGGACATTTGACGGCGTCATTTTACGATTCGGGTATCCTAGAAAGCGCAGCTCGTCGCATGGAAGACGAGTTGGAAAGTCTCGTCCATGGCTTGGAGTTATGCTAGATTCCGTGGAGACACAGTCTCTAAATGGGTTCATCTCGCGGCTCCACCAGGATTTCGTTTACAGCCACGTACGGCGGCTGGGTGACAGCATATAGCACAGCTCGGCCGATATCTTCAGGTTTAAGAACCTCGCACTCTGTTGTAGAGTATTCAGCGGTGTAAAACATTAGATACCGCACAACAGTAATAAAGAATGTAGTTCGCAATACAAAACCTTACCGGAAGGGCCTCCGTATAGCTTCATAGCCTCCTCATCCACGCCGCTGGCAGCATTCGCGTGCTTCACCAAATCCGTAGCAACGTTGCCAGGCTGCAATTACAGTTACAACATCCATGAATTTGCGTCTTCTACCAACATCCTGTGCTGAACAGCTCACCTGAATAGAGGTTACGCGCAGACCACTGCCGACATTTTCAAGACGTAGAGCTTGCGAAATGCCCTCAACAAACATTTTCGACGCCGAATAAACCCCCAGTCCAGGGAAAACCTTGCGTCCAGCGTCCGACGAAATGTTCACAATATGGCCGCTCTTGTGAGCCAGCATCTTCGGCAGCACAGCAGCCACGCCATTGAGCGTTCCCTTGCAGTTGATGTCGATAGTCTACAATACCCACAACATCAGAATTTCAATCTCTACCAAAGTTGCTCTATTCAGCTCACCCGGTCCCAACTGTCCTGGTTTGTGTTCTTCATGAGTTCAAAAGGCATCACTCCGGCTGCAGCATAGTAAATGGCATAAAATACATATCCTCCGTAGAAAAGAATGAGATACTCCCCACCGTTATTCACGAGGATGTCAACTGCTCCGAAAGTCTCTTCCGCTTTGGTCACGAGGTTCTGCACTTCCTCACGCTTAGTGACATCCGTCTGGACAATAAGGACATTTCCATTGGCTCCAAGTTTCTGTTCGATGCTCGTTTTGACCGTCTCCAGCGCCTCGAGACGTCGAGCACCAAGCGCCACTTTGGCACCTGCTGTTGCCAATTCCAGCGCGATGGCTACGGAATATTACGAGAGGGAAATGAGAGAATGACAAGAGGTACTAACGGAGATGGATGGAGTCTACACACCGGCTCCAATACCGCCTGAAGCGCCCGTGATCACCGCCACCTTGCCACTTAACTGCGTGTTACTGCTCATCGTCGAAATGATCTCCCGAAATTGTTCAAAGTACCGGTGTACCGGTGATGTATCAGTTCCACGTTGAAGGGGGTTTGAGTGTGTTGCGAAGTGTTCACAATGATTCATTCATTGTATTCACTGCCAATGAAGGACGAACTACATCATATTTTGAAGTTTTGAGGCAGCATATTTGCTGTCTAGACGGACCTGTCACGGGGTTGCACCAGTACTTCGTTCACGGCAACGTATGACGGTTGGGTGACAGCGTACAGCACAGCACGGCCAACATCTTCGGGTTGGAGCTCTTCACACTCTGTTGTTTAGTGGAGGGCGTTAGATATGCCACGACATTCAATATAGACGTGGCAGCGTACCTGGCTCCTCTGCGAACATCTTGTCGGCTTCTTCGTCCACACCGCTTACCGCATTCGCATGCTCCACCAACGATGTCGTGACGTCTCCAGGCTGCAACAGTAGTAAATTAGCAATCGATTGATAGACAACGTTCACGCCACTACCTGGATAGAGGTCACGCGCAAGCCACTACCAACGTTCTCAAGGCGCAATGCCTGCGAGATGCCTTCGACGAACATTTTAGATGCTGAATAAACACCCAATCCCACGAAAACTTTACGTCCAGCGTCCGAAGAAATATTGACGATATGGCCACTCTTACGCGCCAACATATTGGGCAGTACCGCAGCTACCCCGTTCAGTGTACCCTTGCAGTTAATGTCGATCATCTACATCACCGCCAATTATCCGCAGTAAAAATCGCCATTACCATAAATGACCTCACTAACAATACTCACACGATCCCAACTGTCTTGGTCCACATTCTTCATGAGCAGAACGTGCATCACTCCAGCTACACCGACGCCACAACAGTATTAGCCACAACTTTCCTCTATAAAAGCCCCATTATCTTATTAAATAGATGGATAGATGCTGTATCTATCGCTTACCGTTGTTGACGAGAATGTCTACAGGCCCCAAAGTCTCCTCGGCCATTTCCGCGAGGTTTTGCATCTGCGCAGTCTCTAATCAGATTAAAATCTTCAAAACCTTCTCTAGTTGCCTCTATATAACATGCTCACGACTAGTAACATCGGTCTGCACAATGATGACCCTTCCACTCGCTCCAATCTCCTCAATCTCTCTCTTGACGCTCTCCAGAGCCTCCAGTCGACGAGCTCCGATCGCCACATTGGCACCTGCTTTCGCCAGCTCCAACGCGATTGCTTTATGAATTTGCACCAACACAATGAGTCACCAGCAGTTGATATATCTAGATCATTCCAACAGAGTCTCATATACCGGCACCGATGCCTCCCGAGGCGCCTGTGACTATCGCCACCTTGCCAGACAACGGCATGCTTTCACGGTTGACACCCGAACTTAAGCCACAACGAACTTAAGCCGTACTTAGTTGTTGGCTCCCGATAAAGTACCGATATACCGGTGCTCATGCTTAAATGTATCAATCTGCCGCATCAAGCATGAGGTTGACACGCGCAGTGCTGGCGCTAGCGAGAACTGGCGTCCGTCACGCCGTCCCAGCACGTGTCTTGTTCCTACAACATCGTACATCGCGTACTCTCTCCTCTGCAGCAGGCAAACCGCCGTCAAACCCTTTCGAGATCGACTTGAAGCCGCTCAACTCTCCTGTATTGCCTGAAAAACTCACTCTAGATGATGCGGAGCGTGCGGCAGCAACGCAACAGGCAGAAGCACAACACGAAATCGACATTTTGCACGATGGTATGTGGGGGAAAAATGACTGGGTGAGAGACGTCTAATAGGTGTATCATGTATAGAGATGTCCAAGTTGTTTGGGGAAGAGGTGGCCGAGCATGGAGGCAACACGTCACCGAGTGTGGAAGAAGCTGTAGCTGCTTTTGACAATGTGGAAAGCAGAGAACACGAGGTGGTGAGACCTAAGGAGGTCATTGTCAAAGCTGCTTCACAGAGAGAGCAGCCACAGATCCTGGTGAAGAGGGCTGATGTGAAACCCAAGAAGAACAAGGAGACGAAGACTTCGAGTGGGAGTAATGTGGGAGAACTGCGTACGAGTGATGACAAACCAGTGGATGTAGTGTTGCTGCAGGGACCGTGCAGCTTTGTTCGAGGAATTTGGACTGGGTGAGTAGAGAATTTGGTGGGTTTTACAACCGAGACTGAAGGTTTGCTGTGGTTGTTGTGCAGTGGAGATATTGAGAAGGCGGAGCTGCACCGTCAGATTCACGCACTTGCTGACGAGCTGAAGATTGTGGTCAAAGGCCGCGACTACTACTCAGAAAAGATCATCTTACAGACACTGCTTGAAGCCCATGAAGACCAAGTGGTCGTTCTGTGTTGGAACAGTCAGTAAATGATGCGTGGTTTGCTTGGCGATGCTGATATTAACGCCGCTTGGTTGCTCTTTGCAGTTAGCTTGAACAAGTCACCATTTATCGTTCACGCACTCGAACTCATTCAATCCCGCGTCGTCATCGTGAGCCCGAGCAACGTGGAGCATGGGCCGTTACCGGCGAATGTTGTTGGTGTGCTATCGGGTACGTCTACAATAGTCACCAGCTAAGAGTGATAGCATGTATAAGTGACCTTACTCGTGTTTGTGCATAGGCTTCTGGAACCAGTCTTTATCGCTCGCTTTAAACGCTGCGGCCAGTATTCTTCGATCCAACAATATGCAGAGGACGGCAGTGCACGTTGCTTCCAACAAAAACAACCAGAGATCTGCTGGTAGTGCAAGTTTAGAGGACAAACAAGCTCCTAGCTCGAAAGGGAAGAAGAAACACATCACTTGCTATTTGTGCGGGAAGGAAGGCCACATCCGAAGCAAATGTCCAGAACTGCCAAGAAATAAGGCGTAATATAAGTGCACTAAAGGACAGACACCAGCCCCGGTGGTGATCTCAGGTGGCAAAATACGAAATGGTTTCTATCTGATTACTCTACAGTAGGTCATCAGGCCAAACGTAATATCTGGTTGATGCTGAAAGTATCGGTCGATGCTATCAAGCTCTTCGTTATCGCACAGCTTGTCAACGTAATTGTCGATATGGAGAATTCTAGTATACTGGTGCGTGAAGCAGTTGTGCATGCATAAGAAATGAATCTGTATAGCACGCGGGCTTGTTACACTGCAACCGTTCATCAAGGCAGCGTCACTCTGCTTCAGCTCATTTCCTCTTTCCCCAGGTCGAGATGATTTTACGCCTTATTGTTACGACACTTTTTGCAGCACTGGTTGCTTGTGCTACTGCGAGCGTCGATCATGACAAGGTACAGCCCATTCGTCTGTGACCATCTCTGAAAAAGCCACCATCAAGTTCAATCCTCAATTGTTCACACCGGAATACGCCTGCGTTTCATTTCCTGCCGTAAATGCTGCCAGTGAGGCCACAGGGGGACTCAAGGGGACAAACGGAAACGATGCGTGCAAGTATTCTCCATCGGGCTCACAAGTGTATGGTCGAGCTGGGTGGTACAAGAACCTTTGGGCCATCATGTACGCTTGGTACTTTCCGAAAGGCTTTCGTGGGGGTTCCCCTTCGAGACGCCATGACTGGAAGAACATTGTTGTGTGGATTGACAACCCTGCTATCGAGACACCTAAGATCGTCGGAGTCGCCATGTCCAGGTCCGACTCCGAGTATCACAATGAGCTCAAAATGTGGCCAAGCTTTTTCGCTGGCTACGAACAGGAAGGTCCTGGGCATCACCGCACTGAGCTTTTCGGCTCCAACACATCACTTCGATTTCACTACCGAATGGGTCTCTTCGGTGCTTCGTATCTGACCTTCGCTGGTTGGGACGGAGAGTACCAGGGCTTGATCTTGTGGGAGCAACTTACGGACGCGGCTCGTGGAGCTCTAAACAACAGCAACAACTTTGAAAGTGCAGAGGTTCCGCTTAGTGATTAACACTACGAGGACTACCTCGACAACGCGTGGTTGAACTAAGTGCTAGCTTTTCCTCCAAATTCCTAATAATCCTGATACTTCTCAAGAGCGACATACTGCATCATGGACGCATGCAGGCTTCAGGAGACAATCTAAAACGTGGGGATGAGGTCGTCTTCACCTAGGTCAGACACAGATATTGCAGGACTGTCAATTTCTTTTGAACTGAGGATTAGCAATTGATAGGTATTGTAGCTTGTTGGCGTTGGTGGGAACAGCGTCATGACTTCCATCGACGAGCACGTGGTGCATGACGGCAAGGGAAAGACAAGAACATTCACTAATGCTACAAACGACAATGATCCATATCCTACTGTTGTTTCCAGCACTGAAAGCTCGTCACCTCCACCAGAGAACAGTCTACTGAGAGCTGTCGATGGTCAAGTTGCTACGAGTGGTGCAGTTGCAGTAACGGATTTCCTGCACAGCTTCCGACGAAATCACCGAAATTCTACTGATCCACACGGCCCCTGCAGCTTCATGCGAAGCACCTGGACCAGGTAAAACATTGTTGCAAATACTTGCCCGTTGGTTTGTGCTGATTCAGTGGGTGTTGCGCAGTGGGGAAGTAACAAAAGCAGATCTTCTACGTGAGGTGCACAACTTGGCTGTGGAAGATGAATTCTTGCTGGTTACGCACGAGTCTCGACTGGTTATTGAATGCATAGGAGACCGAGATCATCGTACTGTGTTGGGTTGGTACGTGGACGAGGTCATTAGAGTTTGGGATATCTAAGCCTCTGGTGCTCGTGTTTCTTGTCTGACAGGGCGTTTATCGGACTCGCCGACCATCCTTCGTGCTTTAGAGCTTATCAACAACCGTGTCATCATCGTTAGTCTCATTAGAGTGAGTCACGGTCCCCTACCGAGTACTGTCGTTGGTGTATTATCTGGTGCGTAGTTGCTAGCGCGAAACGCTTGATGTGATGACAGGTACGGAACTAACTGCTGTGTACTTCACGACAGGTTTTAGGAAGCTGTCCTTCGCTTAGCACTAGCTGCTGCAAGAAATCTCAACACACAGCAGTAGTAGAACTCATCCATTTACTTGCTTATTACTTTGAAGTGGAAGTACACGCAATGACATGGGCGGTCGAGGGAGCTATCACGCGTATATCCGTATTTCTCAACAAGATGCTTCTGCAGCGCATTTCTCTGCAGGGGCTGCATGCTGAAATCACCAGAGATAATAATGAGTGCTGGCGAGCCAATATCTACGTGTGCTCCGCAGTCGCGCTGAGCAACACATCCAACTTCACATACTCCAGCATACTAGCGAGATTAGTGAGCAACAGCATTGACGACACTTCATTTTGAAATCGCTTGCAGACTGCTCCACTATAGCTCCGCCTCGACGGTTGCCAACAGCAGCAGGCACATGGGGCTGTAAACCAGCACACTGCCCGCGTTATGCAAGTCAGACAGGAGGATTGCTTCAGGTTCCTGGGCCGACTGGCTTGTGTCATTGTGTCGTTCTTGACACGCGCCATTTGCCACTTCGGCCGGGATGACGTCCTTGGCCTCCACTGGTGACCACCGATTGGTCTCAGCGAGCTTTCAGCTACATGGTTCTGCTGCCCGCGCGTCTATAACATGGCGTCGCGCATGATCTTGCGTCACTCGCGTTGCAAGCATGGCGACAAGTTTGAAATGTATCTTTGCTTTGTGCGGCTGTGCTCGCGCGCGGATTAATGAGTCTGTAAGTAAGATGTGCAGGGTGGATGTAGGATTTCAATGCTATGATGGCAGCGGTATCCTTGGTCAGCTCCACTGCGGGTAAGCTGTTGAGTCAGCAGTGTTGACGGTCCATCGATACGTGTCGATACCAGATCTGTGGTTTCTGAATTTCTGCCGCCTCGAGTCAAATCTACCGGAGCCAGCAAGCCCGTAGGCTGAGGTGGTGGCGAGCGCGGTGCTAGCATACGAAGTGAATAGGCCGCATCTTGCCACGTGCGGCGGAGCAGATCGCGCGCTGCATTGCAACGGCTGCTTCGCACCAAGCAGAAACTCCGATCGTCATTGCGTCGAAATCGAGCCAGAGCCGAGCCATCGGTGATTGGATCCTCAAGCGGCGCGCTGCCACATACAAAAACCAAGAGTCATCTGGATAAAAATGGATCCATCGCGCATCTGCGCATCTTGTCAAAAGGGCTAGGTCCCTTCTGAAACGCATAGTGGATATGGAAGGTTTGCATCTGCCCACTTGATGTTTGCTATCATTAGGACACGTCGTAGTGGCCATCCATCCATCCATCAGCATGGTGCTCTGCAAACTCAGAGCACTCGACGCGTCGTTCATTTCCTCCAGCTTCATCGACATCGACAGCACGACATACAAACATCAAGTGATCTGGCGAAATAATAAAAATAGTGGTGCGTTTCTCTGCAAAAGTTGACAAAACTGGGTACTGCCTGTTTGTGTCCGGAAACGTCGCGAGCGCGAATGTTTGGCCACATTCGCATTTCCAGAGAAACGCCCAAGCGCTCGGACGCAGATGAACGTGTTGCTATCGAGAAAGCGAAGCCGCGAGATGGAGACGCAGCCGACATTGCCTGTGCTGCGTCGTCCCAGCAGCAACGACCGCTGCTGGCTGCTTGGCAACATCGGGGAGACCCTCCAGAAAGTACCCAAGATCGAGGCGCTACGTCCGCTCTCACGCGCGCGTCTGAGCTCGCAGGAGCTTTTCCTGAGCGTCGTCATGGAGTGGCAGAAGGCTGAGCCGCTCACGGACACGGCCTCAGATGGCTACACGACGCCCAGCTCGGACGACTCGGAGGTTGAAGCTGCGTCGCCTCCCATGAAGAGCAAACGCGTGGACGAGGTGAGTCCTACGAGCGTACACATCCTGCCGCGCGACGTGACGCCGCTGCGTCTGGACTACATCACGGAGCCTGTCAAGATGATCGGCGCCTACACGCCCGCGGCGCGTCGCGTGCTGCTGCAGAAGTACATGGCCAAGCGCGCGCGCAGGTTGTCGCAGCACAAGGTGCGCTACGGTGTGCGCAAGACGCTGGCGAATGCACGTCCTCGCGTCAAAGGCCGCTTCGTCAAGACGGTGCAGCCGCTCACGGCCGCTGCAGTGGAAGCTCAGCAGGCGCAGCAACAGCAGCAAGCCTAAGGACCGACGCAGCTTTCTTTTTTCCAGTTTGATTCGCTGCCGTGCGTGCTCGACGCCTGTACTCTAATTACTACGATCATAATATATTGACAGCGCTTTCCTAGCAGGTTGATGGTCGTATGCATGCTGTCGAACACCTCGCGCCATCGTCGCTAGTGTCATCATTAATTCCCACGAAACGGCCGAGGAAAAGGCCACGAACACTTGGCTTCATTGGGTTGATACATGCTGTTCTTAGCTCAATTGACAGACCGGTACGGCAGTTAGTAACCATCCGTTAGCTACCTTGCTAGTGATGCATGCTAGAAGTCCTCGCCAAGAACACCAGAGCTGGTTCTGGTCCGTCCCGTGCAGCTTTTCCGGTGCCAAGTTCAACCAAGCCCGAATGGTTACAAACCGCTACATGACTGTAGTACGCTGCAAACTGTGGCATATGACAGTGCTCTCGCTTCCTAGCCAAGTCTTCGTGTGTTGCTGCCATTGCGACCGTGCAAGATCGAGGTGCTGTACGCTGTACTCCAGCCATTGGTCGATACAAACAGCAAGTGTTCAGTGGTTATCAGCTCATGGACATCACGGACGCGTTCGACGCCATCTTGGGCTATGAGGAGACGCTCGTGGCGCAAGGCGAAGCCATGGGCATGGAGCGCGGGCGTGAGTTGGGGATCGAGGAGGGTCGCGAGCTCGGGTGCGTTCGATACTACTGCTGCTCGTGCTGTAACTTGGATGCACTAATCTGATGCTCTACTGTAGCGTAATGAAGGGCGCGGAGATAGGCAGCGAGCTGGGCTTCTACCAGGGCTGCTACTTGGTGTGGAACTACATGCTGCAGAACGAGGAGCTCAAGAGCAAACTCCCGTGCGTAGTCGTTGCTGATGACGAGCTCTTCATTGACTAATAGTCATTTTGATCACTGGTTGGTGTGCAGGGCTCGAGCAGCCAAGTCGGTGGCGTCTTTCGGCGCGTTGCTTGAGGCTTTTGAACTCAAGGTGCGTAGATGTGATAATATGGTGTTGAGGCGCTTTGGGGCTCAACTGTCGCTGTAGAATTTGGTGGATGAAGATATGGTGCAGGAGCTGCTGCGTATCCGGGCCAAGTTTAAGGTTATTACAGCGATCACGGGTCTGCGAGAGAGTTTGGTGTACAGCAAAGAGGACATCAAGGCACATAAGGACATGTCGTTCTGAGAAGGACCAAGATGAAAAGTTGCTCAAGAAGCGTCGAGTATGAACTTACCAACTTATGGGGAATTGCTGCATCCACGATGGGATGCAGCAAATGGAGTTCACGGCAGACCGATGAATGTTTTGCAAGTGATTGGAACTACACTATTCATGGCGGGTTATCATCGCGTTAGAGCCTCTACTGCTGTTCTTCAGTACAGGTACCGTCGTCCTTGCACATACCTACAAGTCTAATGGATAGATTCTCGCTAGATTGAAACTCAGCAACACTACAACAGCGTTAGCTCTTCCCTGTAAATACAATCTACCATTTGATACTGGTCAGTGATGTTGATCTCTTCCAGGCACATGAATTAGGGAATATCTGACTCAAACGACTATCATGTGGAGCGTGTAGCACGTTCACAGAAGCAGCCTATTAACTCCGACTTCAAGAGCCCAACGAGGTTCAAATTCCGAGAGATAGCTGCATTGAACCTGTGCTAGTTCACACTGGTAGTCTTTGTCGAGTGATGCACAATGCTGGACTTCATAATCAGCGACGTCATAATCTTGATATACAGAGCACTAGCAACTGAAGGCTACGCACTACTTAGTCAATGATGCAGAACGCAGCACTTCATAATCCGTGCATGAATCATTCAGTGCTCAGCATCATCATCTTGGCCAGCGTGCACGTTCCAGGTCCAGCATTGGTTGAAGTGATTGCTATTCGAGAACACTGCATAATCTCATGGCGCATCATCAGCCTAGATTATGGAGACACAAGCTTCTCTTGGACTGATGCAAGGATCTCATTTTTCAGTTTCCTCTCAAGTACACGCAAGTATCAATCATGACTGCCTCCACTCCGGCCAAGATGACCTACCGCTTCCTCGGTAATTCGGGTTTGCTGGTCTCCAAGATCTCACTCGGTGCATGGATGACCTGGGATGACCGTTGCTCCGACGAAGCATGGTATGACATCATGACCGACGCATTCAAGAGCGGCGTCAACTACTACGACAACGCCGAGTGCTACATTGGCGGCAAGTCTGAGGAGATCGTGGGTCGTGCGATCCAAAAGGGCATCAAGGAGGAAGTCTGGTCTCGTGAAGACCTAGTTATCTCCACTAAGATCCACGTTGGCACTAAAACAGGTCCAAACGACCAGGGACTAAGTCGCAAACACATTATCGAGGGCCTCAAAGCCTCGCTCAAGCGTCTTCAGCTCGACTACGTTGACGTGGTGTTCTGCCATCGACCCGATGACTTTACTCCTATCGAGGAGACAGTCCGTGCCATGAACCACGTTATCAACCAAGGTTGGGCTTTCTACTGGGGCACCAGTCAGTGGATGCATCGCAGAGGCATGTGAGATCGCTGACCGTCTCGGCTTGATTCGCCCTGTGGTGGAGCAGCCCAAGTACAACATCTTCGACCGTCCTCGCGTTGAGTACGGGTTCCTAGATCTCTTCAAGAAGTACAAATTGGGCTTAACGACCTACTCACCTCTGGGTTACGGCGTGCTGTCCGCTAAGTACACGAAGAACATCCCTGAGGGTTCTCGCTTTTCGACCGAGTTCTACAACAAAATGGTGCCAGACTTCCGTGACCGCGTCGTGAAGACGTTCGAATTGCAGAAGATCGCGGATGAACTGGGCTGCTCACTCGCGCAGATGTCTATCGCTTGGTGCGTCTCGAATCCGAACGCGTCGACGGTGATGCTGGGAGCCCGCACCAGAAAGCAGTTGGACGAGAATCTACAGGCTCTCCACTTCGTGGAGAAAATCACTCCTGAGGTCAAGGCTCGCATCGACGCTGCGGTAGACTACAAGGTGCAAATTCCGGAGAAAGAGGCGCTCGCTAGCGTCCGCTCTTGTCACTTGTAGGTAAACGCACCAAAGCGTGCATCTACGTTGTATGCATTTTGCTTATGTGAACAAACTACAATTGCAGCAAGAAAACCTTCAACACATTTGTTTTGAGTCTATCCCAATCACTTGTTCCTGACTCGGGAATGCATAGAGTCTCGTGGTCGGGTATCTCGAGACTCTATGCATTTTTCCTGCTAGTGTGCATGCATCTCCCCTGTGTGCGCCGGCTCGATCAGTGGTCGACTTCAACCTGTACGCCTACCAAAACGACAAACCCTCCGTTTCGCCATGTCGCGGTGCGTTCCACAGCAGCACGTTCGGCACCACGGAGACTTGCAGAGGGCGGCGCTGCACTTGTCAAGTTGTAACTAATGACTTACAAACTGCGACTAGCGTCTGGATCTCTCGGTGTGAGTTGAGCTGATCACCAACCACCGAGAGCTGCAATGCTGTAGTTACCCTAACGAGTCTCCACTAAAAGCTGCTGCTCGAATACGAGGTGAATACAGCACAATTTGCGGCCCGCAGCCACCTGCGCCAGCCGTACACGCCAGGGCTCCCATTCCTGACGCAGGTCTCCAATGTCGACATCGCAGCCAGATCCAGCCATGCTTGTCATACGGTGGAAAGGCTACGTTGCGGCGTGGTGTTGTCTGAGATGTGAGCACCCGCTCGTCGTGGCGATGGCCACATTGGCCACATTGTCGACGAGTCTGAAATCGCCCGCAGAAAACGCCGCGCCGTCGGTGCGTGCAGAAAAGCTGTACCAAGGCAACAATGCTGGCTAAACGCCAAAAGAGACGGATGCAACGGTTCAGTCTCTGTCCGCAAAGGTGGACAAATTCTCACATTGTTCGCGGGACAGCATACAAAGAACAAGTCTCACGACACGTTTGCGCGCTGGGTACGAGCAACAGATGTACGAACAGCGCACGGACAAGTTGCCATGTTCCCCCCTGCACTTGGCTACTCCATCGACTGGCAGCACCAACTGCACTTCTTGCTTGTCTGTTCGTGCGCAACACCGATCATCCGTCCTATGCCTGGATTCTCCATCCTGCAGTCTTATCCAGTCTGTTGGAACCAGCCTTTTCCGCTGTCTCATTCACCAATTTGCTTCGCTGCAAGCAGATACAACCTCCCGGGCTCACTTCCTCTCGAACATGAAGGTCTACGGCATGTTTTTCATGGCTGCGGCCATGGCCAGCGCTGTTTCCGCTGGCAATGGCAAGATCTGCGATATGGACCCTGCTCCTGCCGTGACTCCGGCTCCAGTGGTTCAGAATGAAGCCCCAGTGACTCCGGCTGCTCCTGTGACGGAGGCTCCGGTTACTCAGACTGAGGCCCCAACCACCGACGCCCCCGCGACGCAGGATGACACCACTCAGCAGCAGGGCAGCGGCGTGGCCGGTCAGTCCAGTGTGTCTGGATCGGGTGATGCCACTCAGCAGACCACCCAGCAGCAGACCATCTCGGGTGGTGAGCAGTCGACCGCCGGCACGGTCTCGAGCGCGTACTCGTACACGGGTGCGAACTGCGGTGGCCCCGGTTCGTACGAGCAAGTGACGGACATCGCTTCGTGCTCCAAGTCGACGGTGACGACGTCGAACCCCGTGTCTCCTCTTGACACGGGTGTCACGCTCGCCTTCCGTGGTTGCATGACCATCTCCAACATTGCTGTGTTCGATGGAAGCAACGGCAATTGGAGCAAGGTCTCGTCGTACGAAAACGGCGGTGCTGCTACGAACATGGTGTTCCTCAACAACGAAAACATTGACTACACTGGCGCTGGCTCCCCCGAGGGCTTCTGTGAGGCCGACGGTACGGGTGTCGCTAAGCAATCCACCCCCTTCAGCGGTACGCTCGCTTCGGCTTCGAACCCTGGTGGTCAGTCGATTCTCGCTTCGGAGGCTACCGGTGCTGAGGTGCACATTATGACTGAGAAGAAGTGCGGTGTCGACGCCGTGTGTGAAGGTGCCTATGACACGGACGGTACGGCGTTTCAGGGCTGGACTGGTTCCAAGAAGATCTTCTTGACTAAGGTGTCGATGGAAGAGTGCGGTGCCCCCAACGTGCCTGCAATCTGGATGCTCCCGGACCAGGTTACTCACTCGGGTCAGTACGGCTGCAACTGCCGTGGCAAGGGCCCTGCCGGTGGATGTGGTGAGCTCGACATTGCTGAGGTGCTTGAGAAGGACACCAGCTACGTGGCCACGCACTTCTACTTCTACGATGGCACGTACAACCCGGGTAACGATCAGTTCTCCAAGCGCCCGGTTGACGGCCCGACCACTTACATCACCATCATTGACGAGGACTACGGTGTCAAGGTTCTGGAGATCGGCGCTGACGACTTTGACTTCAGCTGCGGCACGATCAGCAACGACGTTGTTTCGCAGTGGGAGGCCGCTGAGTAAGCTTGTTTGGAGTTTCTTTGTGTATAGCCAACCTCATTAAGCGTTAAGCATCATGTTCCCCGATCGTAGGGCGGTTGTCAATACAGTCTTTTTGATTCGTATCATGAACATTTTCTTTGTCGCTTGATGACGACTACGGGATTCTAGTAGCTTCTACATGACCGACGTAAAGTCGATCACAACTTTGGAGAGCTGAAGCTGGTGCTGCGTGTATTGCACACCTGCCATGTCCAGGAGCCGACGTGATGCCACGAACTTCCAACTACAACGGATCAATAATAACGAGGTTAGAAGTTGTGCCATGATCTTTGCTGTCCTTCAACATACTCTTGATTGTACTTATCGGAACAGTAAACGACGCGCGAGATGCCGCTCTGAATAAATTGCAACGCTAACTAGTCAGTTGTCATTCAGCATCGACACTCACGCAGCACCAATACCTGAATAATAAGCTTGGCGCATTCGTTGCAAGGAAAAAGCGCCACGTAAATCTGCACAATTTGGTAAAAATTAGTTTGACCAAAGTAAGCCTAATGCAGACACTCGCACCGTGCAGCCTTTAACGTCCGTTGAGTTCTTGTTCAGTATGGCATTCATCTCTGCATGGCAAACATACTACAAAAATCAACTTAGCCTCGACATTCAAAAAGGAACGCAGAAGTTTCAAATGGGTGGTCATGTAAAGGTTTCTCCAGCTACCATACGTGCAAGACAGCACTAGAATACACAGAAACTAGGATATTGGTTACCTTACCGGATATTTGGTATCAAGCGGTGAGTTGGTGTCACTCTCACGTGCCCATGGCAATTCATCATCACCACAGCCATTGGGAAACCCGTTGTATCCGATGCCAACGATCTTCCTTTCAGGGTTCACAATGCTGTAAAGACCACCATACAAATCTTTAAGTCTAACAGCAACCAACCCCCCACACCAAATTTCCTACCAAGCCCCAACTTGCGTCAACGGGTCTAGCACGACACAAGACAATGCTGTCAGTCCAATCTACAAAAAATTGAATATTTCACTCACCTTTCGAGCGCATGGCACTCAAAAACGCGACACTCATGAAATAGTCATCCCACGACAAATAGTTGGAACGCTTTTGCACAGCTGACGGTGGAGCGGTAGGTTGTTCTACCATCACAATCGTTTGCACTTGCGGCTTGTCCTCTTCATCACTCGAGTCCAAAAGGGATTCGTCCAGAGCCACTCCATTCATCTCGACTTCACTCACTGCAGTCTCCGATGCCTTCACTTTCCTGTCTTTCTTAGGCGTTAGGGATCTTCCACTGTTACTCATTGCGGGAACGGGGCTTGGATGAGCTTCACGCGTGGCGGCCGCCACCCAATCCGCATGTTTGACCAAAATGTGCTGCACCAGGTTCGTGTACCCGTGTTTGAGTCTCTGAGCGCGTGTCTTACCGCATTTGCAGCGGAATAAAGTGGGCGGATCTGCTTCCTCATCAGCCCCATCAACAGATGGAGGTCGTTCTACCTCTGTGTAGAACAATTCCATCATTTGTCGCCCGCTAAGCTTCCGGCTCGCCATATTGACTTGTTAGTGAACCTCACACTCGCTATTCGATTTTCAACCAATCAAAAAATAGTTATTGTAGTGTCCATAAAGATGTCCACCAAACGTCCATTTGTATTTACACAATGGTGACGTTAATCATGACGCGTTCCATAGCTAATTGGAACGCTTGCATCTCCTCAGCGCTGTACAACTCGCACTTGAAACGAGACTGCAAAATGCCCATAAACAGCCGGATACCAAGTGGGATGGCCTTGTCGTTGAAGTCGTAGTGGTTCGAGTGCAGCGCGCGCAACTTTTCCGGGTCTCCGTCTTCTTTCGTACCCAGGAAGAAGTAGCAGCCCTTGCGTTCCTGCAGGAAGTACGAAAAGTCCTCGGCTGCCATAAGTGGTAAACCTTCCTCACTCACGTACATGCCCATGTCCATGGCAATTTGCTGCACTTGGCGTGTCTCCACGTGCGGGTTGATCACAGGAGCATAGCCGTCCAGAAAGTGAACGCTGGCTGTGGCGCCGTACGCTGCGCATGTCGAGTGTACCAGCTTGGCCACGCGATCCTTGATTTTCTCTGCAATTTGGAGATCAAAGTCACGGATCGTTCCTCCAAGGGATACACGCGACGGGATCACATTGTTCGCGTCACCACCACGGAACTGCGTCACCGACACAACGGCTGTGTCCATAGGAGACAGAGAACGACTGACAACCGATTGCAGGGCTTGTACCACGGCTGAACCTGCCAGAATTGGATCCACACACTGCTGTGGTGCAGATCCATGGCCTCCAATGCCGTGGATGTCAATAGAAAACTCAATCTCATGCGCCATGACAGCTCCAGGTCGTACGTGGACGCTGTACAAAGGGAAAGGTGCGTTGTGCAGTCCGTAAATCTCGTCCACATCGGTAAGTGCTCCATCCTCAATCATCTTCATGGCGCCACCAGGACCCTCCTCGGCAGGTTGGAACAAGAAACGCACGAAGGTATCATGCGGAAGCAAGTGTGCACTACGCACTACCATCGCACACAGTCCCAACACCATCACCATGTGACCATCGTGGCCACACATGTGCGCAGCAGCGGTAGAAATTTGGAATTCATCATCGTCATCCCCACCAGCACTGGACACGGGTGGAGCACCGATCGTCGTGGTTGTAATGGTTGTCGGCTCAGGCAGCAAGTTGGTCGCTGGAGCATCCATGTTTACATCGAGACTCACGTCACAGGTTCCTGTGGACGCAGTACCATTATTATCAGACGGAGCTTCAGTAGTCGTGTCGTCTCCCTCTTCCTGCATTTTTTTCGGCGAAGACGGTTGCGGGGTTGAGCTCTTTCGCTTCTTGCGTTTGCGGAGCTCCTTTTGACCTTTTTTCTGCGTAGAACAGTACGGCAAGTGATGATTGAGCTCTTCAATAGGCAGTGCGTCCATGTCAGCACGAAAAGCAAGCACAGGTAGCTTGCGTTTGTCCGAGGATGAAATAGTTCCGTTCTCAAAGCATACGTCCACAATAAGCCCCGTAGACGCCATCTCGTGAATATTCTTGCCCGGAATATGCAGTGCTTGCTCGCAGAACCGCCTGATAAACGCCTGTGTACGGAATTCCTGGTATCCTGTCTCGGGGTATCTATGAAACGCGCGACGGATGTCACGTAGCATGCGAGAGAAGCCGATCCAGTCAAGCTCGTCCGTCTCATTAGCATTTTCACCTGTAGCTGCAACATCTGCTGTGAACCCTTCAGCAGCAGGAACCGACGCAGCTAACGCTGCATCGAGTGCATGGACCGATGTCTGCAGCTGACTCTTGCTCTGTGTGAAGTTCTTAAGGAACGGCGTGACCTTAGCCAACATGGCATGGAGTCCTTGCTTCCATGGGTCATCAGATGGGTACAGACTCTTGCTGTGCGCGTGCACATTGCTGCTAGGCGAGCGACTGGGCGTCGTAGCACTCGAGAGCACAGTTCCGTTGAGTCCACTGTTGTCCTCGTGCGTCGAGAAACGCGTGCTCTTACCGCGTAGTCTCTGGTCACGTAGCTCCTCGGGCGTGTCGTAATAACGTCGCAGGAACTCGTCCTTCTTGAGTAGCAGCTTGCGGATGGCGGCCTCACTCACGCCAAACTTGTCGGCTAATTGGCGCTTGGAGATCTTGCTGTTCTCTGCCATCTGGATGATGTCCACGCGCTGTCGATCGTTCAGACGCTTTCCTGATCCTTGCTTGGCTTTCTTCGGCTCATTGTCGCTGCCATGCTCATGCTCTTCATGCTCCTGGTGCTCGTGGTCGCTCATGCTCGCGATCTCAATTGATTATGAATGACGATTGGTTGAAATCCAATACAATATGGACGAATCATCGTATTGTCTTTTAGTCAATAGTGATTGGTGGAAAATGGGCTTCAAGATTCGAGCCAAAGTCACGACTGGATCAGCGACCGTATACGACGATGGCTCGGAAGTTGGACGGCAAGACGGCGGTGGGCGCGTGGGAAGGCGAGAACATTTTGTCTATTGCGCAGTTTGGCAAGGAGAGCGCGCAGTACGTACAGTATTCTACAATAGCAATCCACGTATCCGTTGCTCACTGTAGCTCTTACAACAGACGCGTGCTGACCGTAGCTGATGAGATGAAGACGATGGTCAAGACGCAAGGCGCCAGCGACCTGCTCAAGGGCAAGGTGCGCACTGCAATGCAAAGCATATTGGGATTAGTGCTGACTGCTTCTGCTGTAGCTGCTGGCCAACGTGTTCATGGAGCCATCTACACGCACGAGCAGCTCGTTTCAGGCCGCGATGAAGCGCCTCGGCGGCCTCGTCGTGTGCGTCAATGAGACGTCATCCAGCAGTCAGAAAGGAGAGACGCTCCATGACACTATCCGCTGTCTTGAGTGCTACGCCGACGTGGTTGTGCTTCGTCACCCGATCAAGGGCAGTGCTCTGGTGGCCGCCGAAGCGACCAAAAAACCCGTGCTGAACGCTGGTGACGGCGTGGGTGAACACCCGACCCAAGCCATGCTGGATCTGTACACGATCTATAGCGAACTCGGTGATCTTGAGAGCTTTAATGGTAAGGTCGTTACGATGGTGGGTGACCTGAAGTACGGACGCACGGTGCACTCGCTCTCCAAGCTGCTGGCGATGTATGGTGCGACCTTCAACTATGTGTCTCCGGAGAGCTTGAAGATGCCGCGCTATGTGTACGATGAGTTGGCGGCACAGGGTATTCAACAGAACGAAACCACTGACCTGGAGTCGGTCATTAACCAGACTGATGTGCTTTACGTCACACGTGTGCAAAAGGTAGGAGGCAGGTTGGACCGCTCGGTGATAGCTAGAGAGGCGTAATGCTCATACTCGCTTGTGTGTTCGTTATCAGGAACGCTTTGAGAGCGAAGCCGATTACAACGCTGTAAAGGACAGCTTCCGCATCACGCTGGACACCATTAAGGACGCCAAGTCTAAGATGATCATCATGCATCCACTGCCACGCGTTGGTGAGATCGCTGAGGAGGTGGACAACGACCCGCGTGCAGCTTACTTCCGCCAGATGGAGAATGGCATGTATGTGCGCATGGCCCTACTTGCTCTCGTCCTGGGCAAGGCATAAATCATACAAGGTGTCATTGGCAGCAGTAGCATACCATGCATCTCTCCCATCCACTGGTGTACTAGTTCATGGAACAAAATCAACAGCGCATCCTTTATACACTTACTTATCTGAGAGAAGTTATCTCAACTGTGGAGCGAGACCATCCGATTATCTACCGCAGCACAGCGCATTTGTACATTCTGCAGCATTTTCACATCGATACTCCACAGCAGCATCATACGCCTCCACGTTCAATCTAGATCCCAAGAAGTAGGCTAATTCTCTCACAAAATGCTTGGCATCTTCGTATAGAAACGGCGTGAGTGCTTGTTGTAGCTCGTCGTAGCATTTCTTCGCTCCACACTGTGTGATCTTGTTGAGACAGCACTGGATGATCGCCAGCAGCACTGTCAAATCAATATCGCGTCCGATACACGCCCTCAATTCTCTCTCGAGCCATGCTTCGTACTCACCTTTCACCTTGTGCATCTTCGGGAACACATGTGAGTCCTCTACTTCCTTCCCAGCCACTCGAACGAGTCTCATGTGTCGTCTGTAAACGAGCGAACGTCGTCTAAGTTTCTGTTTGCTACTATCACTGCTGTCTCTCAGTCTGTTCTGCCCCTGTATCTGTCTCCCTTGGAAGCTGAAGACTTCAAAGTCCGTCTCACTTCTCACATTAGCGTAGACATCCTGGAACGGAGCTTTGCACAGTGGACACGTAGGCGGTTCCACGCCATGTAGTGCCAGACTGTGTACCCACGTGCTCAAACACTCGAAGCAGTACACGTGATAACAAGCCGTGAGCATTACGGGATCATCCAGAGTCTGTAGACAGATCGGACAGGCGTCACCTAGCACTGCTAGGTCTGCAGCTCGAGTATCTTCGTCCTTCTCGTCAGCAGAAGCGTCCACTTGGCCATTGGAGGACGCAGGAGGTGCTACAGTCTCTTGTCCATCTGCTGAAGTTAACACAGCGTCATCCCCACGAGCAGCCCAGTCGCCTTCGTCCTGCGCCGCCTCCTCGTCCCTGCAGTTCCCAAGCGACATTTTCGAATGAATTCTTGAGCATCTGAAACGTGGTGTGGTGTACACACAAGAATTGAAGCAACCAATCACAATCGTATTGCTGTCTTTTTGTCCAATTAGCTGTCAGTCCCTGCCTTCCAGTGCTTTCCAAGAGCTCCAATTGCCACTTCACGTCACTTCCAACGGACTGGCAATGGCGGGTGACGATCTGCTCAAGAAAGGCAAGAAGAAGGGCGCAAATGGTGGTGTAGATGCAGGCACGACACATGGAAAGAGCAATGGCAAAGGCGCAGGTGTGGGCGGCTTTCAGCACTTGGGACTGAGCCCTCCAGTCTTCCGTGGTGTCATGGCCATGGGCTACAAGGTGCCTACGCCCATCCAGCGCAAGTCGCTGCCCATTGTACTGTCAGGAAAAGACTGTGTGGCTATGGCGCGTACAGGTTCTGGTAAGACGGCAGCTTTCCTGATCCCCATGGTGGAGAAACTCAAGGAACACTCGACCAAGATCGGTGTCCGTGCTGTGGTGCTATCACCTACACGTGAACTGGCAGTGCAGACACTGCGCTTTGCTAAGCAATTGTCCAAGTTTACGTCGTTGAAGATGGCACTCATTGTGGGAGGCGAAGGCATGGACCAACAGTTCGAGGCCATTGCAGCCAATCCTGATGTACTGGTGGCTACACCTGGTCGATTGATGCATCACTTGCAAGAAATTCCAGACTTTAACTTGAAATCTGTGGAGTACGTGGTCTTCGATGAGGCTGATCGTATTTTCGAGATGGGGTTTGCTGAGCAATTGCAAGAGATTCTCAAAAACATGCCAACTAGTAGACAGACGTTGCTGTTTTCTGCTACATTGCCCAAGGCTCTGGTTCAGTTTGCACGTGCTGGTTTAAGTGATCCGGAACTGATTCGTCTGGATGTAGAAAACAAGATCTCGGAGAACCTGAAGATGGCATTTTTTACAGTGCGATCGTTGGACAAGCCAGCGCTGTTTTTGTATATGGTCCGTGAGTTTTTGCCAAAGGGAGAGCAGACCATCGTGTTTGCAGCTACTCGTCACCATGTGGAGTTTTTGCATGCATTATTAGCAGCGAACCATATTGAGGCTTCGTGTGCTTATGGTGATATGGATCAAGCTTCACGTAAGATTAACTTGGGCAAGTTTCGCGCCAAAAAAACTAGTCTGCTGATTGTGACGGATGTAGCAGCTCGTGGTATCGATATTCCACTGCTGAACAACGTGCTAAACTACTCGTTTCCGCCTACGGCCAAGCTGTTTGTGCATCGTGTCGGTCGTGCAGCCCGAGCTGGTCGCAGCGGTACGGCATTCAGCTTCGTGGACCCGGACGAAACACCATTCATGGTTGACTTGCACCTATACATCGGACGTCGCCTTGAGGACTCATCTCCGGAAGATAGTGCTGGTACGAAGCCGTACTCATTGAGCACAATGCGCGTGAAGGACGTGCACTATGGCGCGTTCCCGAATGATCTTATTGATCAGGAGAATGAGGCAATTCAGGAAATGATGCGTAGCCACCCACAGGTGTCACCGCTTGTGAAGGTCTGTGACAACGCTTACAAGGCATACGCACGGACTCGCGCAGACCCGTCGAAGAATTCTATTCGTCGTGGTAAGGAACTTGCAGTGAAGAAGATGCACCCGCTTTTCCAGCAAGAATATGTCCTCGACAAGAGCAAGGCCGATAAGGCTGCGTACATTGATTCGCTTCAGACGTTTCGCCCTCCACAGACGATCTTTGAGATTGCGTCTGGTGCTCACTCTTCGGCGAAGCGCTCTTCACCTGCAGTACAAATGATGGTCAAGAAGCGCAAGCTGCATGGCAAAATTATTTCTACTGAGACCACAAAGGCAGCCGAAAAGGCCAAGGCGAAGGAAGAGGCTGCTGCCCTTAACGCTGTAGCTGACCAGGAGGAAGCTGCGGATGCTGTCGACGATGAACTGAAGGGTACGAAGAACGAGGGAAATGGTGAGGATAAGCAAGAAAACGAGGGAGTTGTGGAGGAAGCTGCTCAGGCTCCTAAGAAGAAGGCATTCTTTTTATCGAAACACGAACGGAAGCAGCTCAAGAAGCGTATTGCTGCTGGTGAGAAGGAGGAGGATGTTATGAAAGAGTTCGCTGCAGCCAAGGAACTGGGAGCGAGCAGCACTGTTAGTAACAAGGAGCAGGAAGAGAATGAAAGTGCTTCTTTCAAGGATGACGAGAATTACATCGGCTACATGAAGGATGGTGACTACACTACGGAAGGTTTCCTGGCCAAGAATGCTGACGGTGGTAAGGTGAATGCGTTCGCTGAGGCACGTTTGGAAGAGGCCATCCTTGATGTGAACCCTGACGAGGCCATTGAAATGAACAAAAAGCGCCGCATTCTTCACTGGGATGTGCGCAAGAAGAAATTCGTCAAGACTACCGCTGGCGAGCTCACTAGTCAAGGAACACTCAAGCGCCGTAATGAGAGCGGTGTTAGCGTTCGCAAGAAACAACAAGTGGGTGAAGTGTACCGCAAATGGCAGCAAAAGCAACACAAGCGTGTGGCAGGCGGTGGCGTGGAAATGGATGACGACGATGACGCTGGTGGCCGCAAACTGGACTACCGCAATGGCAGGAAGCCACGAGGTGGCGCTGTCATGGGTAAGCGTAGCAGCGTGAACAAGTTTGCAAAGGACGAGTTGATGAGTGAGGGTAAGATCCGCAAGGAAGAGAAGCGCAAGGCTCGATCGCGTGGTGTCAAGGTTACGTCAGGTGTCAAGTCAAAGCGTGGCAAGGGCAACATTAAGGGCAAGAGCCATGGCGCTCCTACGAGAAGCAAAGCTATCATCAAGAAGCGGTAAGCTTCCGCTGAACGAGGCTTTGGCTGTTATCTGCCAACTCCATGCAATGGATATGTGCGGAACAACGCCAAATAATAATATAGACGCATGCTTTCACCTAGACAAACGTTTGATGCTTGAACATCTTACCAACCGATCGCGTCACCGTTGCCAAAGTGGCGTAATTGAAGAGGTTCGCCGAGTCTCGTACGTGCAATGACCTGCGCCATGCCAGCCACGCTCTCCTCAGGTCGAACATCAGCTGAAGTGGGCACTCCCTCAGGCTTGTCATCAATGCCCGAGTGCAACAACACACACCCGATCTTGTGTGGCAGGAAGTCTGCGATCAAAGTCTTGGTGAACATGTGAAGCGCGCTCATAGATGCTCGGAATCCGTACGAGCCTCCCGCCACATTCTCTGAGATGCTTCCCACACGCGAGGAAATATTTGCCACGAACGCCATCCCGCGATCACGCACGGCAAGTCGCATATTCTGTAACAAAGCACGCGATACGATGAAAGGCCCCAATGCATTCACCTCGTATTGCCGAACACAATCGTCTGGTGTCGTCGAGTGCATGTATCCCTTGGTAAACAGCCTCGCATTATTAATCACCAAGTCAATTGGCACATCCTTCAGTACCTCGGCAACATTATCCACTGACACCTTGTTGCCCGGGTCCATTGTCACAATCTTCCACGGCGCTAACTGCTTGACTTTAAAACACATTTCCCCTTCAGGACACGCCGCAATGACATCCCATCCTTCTTTCAAATAATGCTCTACAAAAGCCATCCCGGTACTGTTATCAGCTCCAGTAATAAACACCGTTCTCTTCGGTCCCGTATACACAGGCATCGGTGCTTGCACCGCAGGCGTCGGAGTCGACACAAGTCCCAATTGTGTCGGACGTGCACCACGTCGTTGGGTGCTTGTAGCTACTCTACGTCCTGCAGGACGGGACGATGGTTGGACCCTACTGGATACCATAGCTTCGATATGAATCTCGGCATCACCTCCTTCCCCATCTGTCTGCAAAGATCGAGGCCGTAGCCCCATTCCATGACGCCGCATGAAGCTCGTGAGCCATCCGTCCGAGAGGTTGAGCGTCGGTGCGTCGGGGATCGTCATGAGGATCTCACGCGCCTTATCCACGAGCAACCTGCGCGTCAATTGCATCTGGTTGTGCACACAAGTGTCCACGTAAGTCTTGAGAGCCACGTCCAGCTCCGGACACGAGACGCCGTGGCCTTTGCGTGTGATTCCATGCCGTTGCTTGTCTTCGATCTCCTTGGCCGATTTAAGCACACGTGAGACGGTGGCAGCTGTAGGACCAGTGGGAAGATTGAACGCTTCGTGTGCCCATAATGCGAGCTTGCGCGTGGATAAAGACGGATTCTGTCGATGTTTCTGAATGAGCTCGAACTTCTGCGCCACAGTCATCCATTGCACCATTTTGACGGGGGGAACGGTACTGCATGGGAGCAAAAATGAATTGGTAAATGTTGCACGAATGTGGTAGTTCAATTGGAAATTAATTGGAAATGGTTTCACGAATGTACCGTATCCGTGCAGCAGTATTGCTATTGATGCAGCTTAATGCTCGCTCTTCTAAACGTCATTGCTTGAGATAAGTGAAGGCAGAGATGCCGATGGTGTTGTGATTCAATTGACTGCGGCTGTGAACGTTGTATGGACCTGAAGGAAAATCATGTTAGTGATGTCCAAGGTAAAGCAGCACAGGTTATGGTCAACAAACTCATCGTGCGTTAGAAAGTGGAACTCGAGAGTGTTAGCAATACAACTAACAATATGTAACTAGCAACTACTCACGCTAGACTTGATGAGGTTCTCCACTGCGCAAGCTACAGTTTACCATGGCAGGGCGTCACCCTTCTCGAAGTGGAACATCTGCAGCTTGTCGTCGAGTTTGGCACGTTCGATGATGCGCACCATGCCGGCCACGCTGTCCTCGGCGGATACGATGCCCGTGAAGTTGACGATGGCCGTGTTGACGTAGCCTGGATGTAGCAGCAGACAACCGATTTTCTTCGACTTGAGGTCCAGCGCCAAACTCTGCGTGACCATGTTGAGCGCCGTCTTAGACGCGCGGTAACCATACGAACCACCCGAGCCGTTGTCGGCGATGCTGCCCATACGAGACGTAACCTGGGCCACAAAGGCCTGTCCTCGCGTGGCTACAGCGAGACGCAGGTTGGGTAGAAACGCGCGAGTCATGAGGAACGGACCGACAGTGTTCACCTCAAATTGGCGCATCATGTCTTCCTTGGTCGTGACATCCAGGCCACCACCGAGTGAGATACCGCCGTTGTTGATGAGCAGGTCTATTGCCACGCCCTCGAGCGTCTTTGCAGCTTCTAGAATCGACTGCTCGTCGCCAGTGTCCAACGCGAGGAGTTTCCACGGCTTGAGATTCTTGAGCTCCTCGGCGGCGTCCACATTGCGTGCAGTGGCAATGACATTCCACCCTTGCTTTACATAGTGTTGCGCAAACGCGAAGCCAATGCCACGGTTGCTACCAGTGATCAAAACGGTCTTGGTCGCCATGGATAAACTCTTGACTTGCAAAACGTGTAGCTTGAGACGAAGGTGATGTGCCAAGACAAACACCGAAATGAGCCAAGCAGCATGATGTACGCCACACCATGTTCAACATCCAGTTGGAGTCACCTCCTCGTTCACTTAACGTTTGTATTCTAATACAATCCCAAGTCTAACGTAAATGTCGCTCGAAGGTTATCCTAACAGTCACGTAGATACGCTTGCCACGCAAGCCACCTCATCTGTCATCATCATGCGCGTCGTGGGTCTCGTGCTGACCGCGCTGCTAAGTGCGCTACCCTCAAGCACAGCCGAGTCGTCCACGTACTGCGTCAAGTGGCGCGCCACTTCCAACTGTGACCCGCATGGCCAGCGGGAGCCACACAACGACGCCGCGTGTTCACAGCGCATTGCGTCAGGACTCTCTGGCTACTGCGAGTGCGAAGGCCGCCGTCGTGTGCGTGAAGTGGAGTGCGACCACCACGAGTTCACGTGCGAAGAGGCTTGTGCCCAAGACTCATCTGCTGATCTCAGTTGTATGACAATTAATTGGCCTATTGGCTAGTAGCTGCTGACATGTTGTGATACATCCACAGATCCGCAAGGTTTCGAGCACGTGACGTGCGGTAGCTCCATCAAACTCGTGCACGAACCCAGTCGCTATCGTCTACACTCACACGAGATCGCGTACGGCAGCGGCAGTGGCCAGCAGTCGGTCACTACACATATGGCGCGCAATGATGTCAACAGTTACTGGCTTGTGAAGGAGGGAGATGGTGCGCCAGTGTGCCAAGTGGGGAAACCCATTGAGTGTGGAGCAACGATCCGTCTCGAACACATGCAGACACGACGTAATTTGCACTCGCACATGTTTAAAGCGCCACTGACGTCGCAGAACTTAGAAGTCAGCGCCTTTGGAGTGGCTGGAGAGGGAGACCGAATGGACTCATGGGTCGTCGAGTGTCAGGAGAACCAACAGTGCTCAGCGGACGGTCAATGTGAAGACGACGGACTCTGGAAGCGTGGAGAACTTGTGCGTTTCCGTCATCGATCTACGAACCATTTGCTGTACACCAGCTCGAAATCGAGATTTGATGACAGCAACTGTCCCAACTGTCCCATCAACGGCCAGCAAGAAGTAAGTGCCAGCTCCCATCGCGATGGAGAGACGCTATGGTTCGCTGGAGAGGGTATCTACGTGACGGAATAAACAACAAAGGAGGGGAGTAGGTGGACTCTTGAGCACCATTTGACTACTTGGTCCTTTAACATTAAACTTGACGCTTCCCGCACCAATTTGCTTGCAGGTTGTTGATGTACATCATTTACCATCCATTTACTCGACGACTTCGAAGCCGTCATCTTCAAGATCAAACTGCGTCGTCTTGTCACACGCAAGGAATACCGGGGGTACACCCCCCTGGTTGGTAGACATCTCGAATAGCGCCTTTGTTAGCGCATTTACCTCCTCTAGCACTTTCCGCACGAACGTGCATGACCCATTTGAAGAGCTTACATCATTAGCCGAGACTCGCGCGCAGCATGTCATTACATCGTGGGTTTCCAATACAGTATCCAAGCGTCCAGCAAGCTCCAGCATGTACGACCTGGTTGCCTCCTTGTACCACCGGATAGAGTCCCCCTCGAGGGTTAGTAGCTTGGAGAGGATCTCACGAAGGTACGTCTCTCCGTTTACTCGGTCAATCGTCGACTGCAAGAACTTCTTCAAGCGCAATGCACTTGATTCGGGACAAACCATGTAGGACTGTGGAACAAAGAATAATACAAGTTAAGTCTCTGGTTAAGGTCACAACCATCACGAAAAATACTCACTGTCGGAAATAGGGTCATAAACTTCTTCGCGTGAGCTAGAGTTTCTTCTTCTCGCTTCTTCATACGTTTTTCCTCGTCTCGCTTCGATTGCTCAGATTGAATTGACGCTCGGTTGAGATCCTCGTTGAAATTCCTCTCTTCAATCTTTGAAATAATCCAAACCATACAGGCATCTGGATCGTCACCAATTTCTTTCACACTAGCCTCCGCGTCTTCTTGTGTGAATCCCATCCCTACTAATCGATCGACAGTGAGGCTATGCCGAGTACGGTCGGTTACTCCTCGACGCCGAGCCTTACGAGTCGCAGTTTTCGTGGACGGTGAGTCCTCCAGGTCAGAGTCTGAAGTGAATGCATAATAATCAAAAACGTCATCTGCATCACCGCAACAGTAGTTAATGGTCACGATGCCATGTACATCTAGAAAATATACATACGCACCATCGTCCATAATGGCGTCCACCTCAGCATTCTCCGGTTGGTGCTTCGGAGCCTTCTTTGCTTTGCCTTTGCCTTTGTTACTTGCTGCCCCATTTGACGCAGCTGGGTTCTTACGTGGTCTCCCGCGCTTCTTGCCTGTCTTACCAGTCTTTGGGACAGTTGATGTTTGTGCCGTCACAGGTACTGCTGGTGAAGGTGCAGATCGTACTATTGACCTCGCAGGACTTCGTACTGGTGTTGAAGTTGCATTCGTCGTTGAACTCGCATTAGGCATCGGTGGAATTACCACGGGGGATGGAGACGTCCTCCTCTTAGCCGATATCGCTGCTCGATCCGGTGGATGTACTGCTGACGATGGAATTGCATTTTTAACTTGCGCTGTTGTGGGGTTTGATTCAATTAATGCAGGTGTGGAATGCAACTTCTTTGCTCCAGACGACTGGGCAAATGTGGGCGAACACGATGGAGGCTGCAATGGTGTGTTCCCTGTGGGCAGTGTTACAGCCGCAGATTTAGCTCCAAGAGGAAATGAACCTGGTACTGTAACAGTCTCCTTTGCTGCAACTGAAGAAGATGAAATTGGAGCTGCTGATCGAGGTGCTGGTCTTAGAGGAGCTGGCACAGGGGTTACTGCTTTAACAGACACTGCGCGAGAAGGAAATCAGAGTCAAATGTAAGTTAGGCCCCACTTTCGTACCTCACAAACAACAATATCAATCATCGACTAACCTTGACTAACTTGAGCTCTCACAGCAATTTTCGGAGCTTCAATTGTCTGAACAGGACTCTGCGGAATTCTACTGCTAGCAGGATGGTTCGCGGCCGCGTGGGCACTGCTCGGTTTTGTCGGGACACTAGTGGATGCTGGGTTAGGAACGACACTAGTAGTCGTGGCTATCACCTTTTCTGCTGTTATCTTCGGTTGCACAGGTTTTGGATTGGGTCCTAGATGGAGTACCGGAGCTACTGCTTTTCTTTTTACTTCAGGGTGATTTGCGCCACTCACCGTTTTCGCATCAGCACTTGGCACCGACGCACTAGTGACAGCAGATGAACTTACCGTACCTGCAGATACAGACGTACCCACCCCACTCTGCGGCTGCAATCCCAACGCTTTCGCAGCAGGTTTTGCACCAAGTCTCAACACTGGTTGCTTCGGCGCCGCTACAGTCGGAACTGCCAATGCCGAGCCAGGAGCTGCAATCGCTCTCCCTGAAGAAACAGCAGAAAAGCCCGTCACCGGTGCTGTCGGTCGTTGCTCAGCACCAACTCTTTCACCCTGAGTTGTAGACGCATTTGGTAGCGTTGCAACTCCTCCAAACGTCGCTGCCACTGTAAATGCCGACGTTCGCGGCGACACTGCACTCTCCACAATTTCTAGCGTGATTTTCGCCTAATAGTCATGAACAACACCCAATGGAGTCAATCATCAAGTAAAACAGACGCCTTCATCACCTACCTGTCCGACATTGCGAAAGTGATTCGCAACTTGTGCAACGGTTAATCCGCCCATGGGTTTATCATTGATACATCGCACCACATATCCTACCATTAAAAACAACCACCATTAGCTCATTGCAATGCGTTTCTAGTACTCTAACGCGCACGATCAAGGGCCGAAGGAACCTTTGCGGACGCCTGCGCGGTCAGCTGGTGAATTGGCAAAGACACTGGACACGACAGTGTATTTGGGTCCAAGGGCTGGACTCCTTTGCGCCAGAGACATGCCGAACGAACGCTCGCCATCGTGCAGCGCCAGCAGCACTTGGATCTGGCGTCCTTGACTCCCACACGCCATGGGATACTGTCACTGCTATTGGCTACTACCGGTAGTCCTTATCCAATTTGATGGATACTTCGTTTAAGTTGCCTTTTACTTAATCGGGAGAGCCAATCAGTAGTCGGTCTGGAATATCATGTGCACCACACGACGACTCTTCCACTAACCAATCGATTTGCATTCTCCCTCTGGCCAAGCGAGTCGCGATGGGTGTGCCCGCCTTCTATCGCTGGGTGCAGGAGAAGTATCCGAAATGCGTCGTGGACTGTGTAGAGAGTCGAGCTGTCGTGCTCGAGGGTGAGCGTCACTTTGAGCTCACAGACACGACAGGCCCCAGCCCAAACGGCTTTGAAGTTGACAATTTGTATGTGGATATGAATGGTCTCATCCATCCCTGTGCGCATCCAGAGAACGGCGAAGCGCCTAAAACGGAAGAGGAAATGTATCGACGTGTCATGGCCTACGTTGATCGTCTTGTAGCTGCTGTACGTCCGCGTCGCGTGCTGTATCTAGCCATCGATGGAGTTGCCCCTCGTGCCAAGATGAATCAACAGCGTGCACGTCGCTTCCGTGCAGCTCAAGAAGCGGAACAACGCATGGAGGTGGAAAAGGAGGCACTCGAGTACATGAGCGCACTGGGCCACAAAGTTCCCAGCAAACAGGAGAAGCCGTGGGATTCCAATGTTATCACACCTGGTACCAAGTTTATGGCGAAATTGGCCAAGTACTTGCGCTTTTATATCCGAGACAGAGTCAACAATAATGCAGCGTGGAAGAGCATCAAGGTTATTCTGTCAGATGCAGGAGTGCCTGGAGAAGGAGAGCATAAGCTCATGCAGTACATCCGTGTGCAACGCTCACAACCGGGATATGACCCAAACCAACACCATGTGCTTCATGGATTGGATGCTGATCTGATCATGCTGGGACTTGCTACTCATGAAGTCAAGTTTTCGATTCTACGTGAAGAAGTGCTGTTTGGCAAGCAGAAATACGAGCGGGAGCGTCAAAAGGAACAACAGATGGTACTCGACGCCAATGGAACCACGTTAAACAAGCGGAAACGGGGAGAGTTTGGAGAACATGATGCAGACCTTGTTGCATCGGATCTGAAGCCGTTGCAGTATTTGCATATTGCTACGTTGAGGGAGTATCTTTACGTGGAGTTTGAACCTTTGTCTCGAGTGCTGCCGTTCGAGTACGACTTCGAGCGTGTGATTGACGACTTTGTGTTCCTGTGTTTCTTCGTTGGTAACGATTTCTTGCCGCACCTGCCATCGCTGGACATTCGTGATGGTGCTTTGGATTTCCTGATCTTGATCTACGCGAAATTGCTCCCAGCGATGGGCGGATATATTACGGATGGAGGTCATGTGAACCTCTCCCGTGTGGATGTGATTCTAGCTGAGGTTGGTCAGGTGGAAGATGTGATTTTCCAGCGTCGTGCACTCAAACAGGCAGAGAATGAAAGGAGACGGAAGTCGCGTTTGTCAAACGAGAAGAAGGATCAAATTGCTGCAGCGGCTGCAAAAGACTCAGCTGTTGAGATTCTCAAAAAACGTCGCATAGATAAGGATATTATTGCAGCGGACAAGAAATACGGTGGTTTGACACCTGAAGAGGCCGTGAAGGCTCGCGTGAAGGAAAGTGTGGAAAAAAAGCTGGAGCAGTATCGCGAGGAGGTGCAGGATGTTGTGCGTCTGGGCGAACCTGGCTGGAAGACCAGATACTACAGTGACAAGCTGAAGGCAGATGATATCGAGGTTGGTGGTGGACGTGAACGAGTCTTCCACGCCTACATTGAGGGGCTGTGCTGGGTGATGCGATACTACTACACTGGTTGCGCCTCGTGGCAGTGGTTCTACCCGTTCCACTATGCTCCATTCGCTTCAGATTTACGCAATATTGACCGCTTCGAAATTTCATTTGACGAAGGCGTCCCATTCCACCCGTTTGAGCAGTTGATGGGCGTGTTCCCTGCAGGAAGTGGACACGCTATTCCGAAGCCGTACCGGTGGTTGATGTCTGATCCGGAGTCGCCCATCATTGACTTTTACCCGAAGGATATTCCAGTTGACCCCAACGGCAAAGCCATGCCATGGCTGTGGGTAGTTTTGCTGCCGTTCATTGACGAAGGTCGGCTACTGGACGCCATGAAGGAGCCTAATCAAAAGTTAACTGAAGCTGAAAAGAAGCGTAACACTCGCTTCGGTAAGGAGGTGGTCTTCTTCCATTCCAAGTGCCCGGTGCTCAAGAACCCTCCGACTACAGAGCTCGCAGAGGCACAGGCAGACCCGAAAATATCTCAGTCCTTCAACGGTACGCTCATTTACATTGAGGCGCTCTATTTCCCTATTGGAGGAATTGTGCCGAGCCCCGAGAAGGCTCAGCGGCACTTGGTGGACATTCCGAACAATCAATGCTACAGTTTCCAGTATCGCTTGCCGCCCACACTGCCGCACCTTTCTAAAATCTTGGATGGTGCTCAGCGTCCGAACCCGGTCTTGATCACTGACAACGACAAGCGTATCACCATCCCGTTCTTCGGAAAGGCTAACATCAACATTGTGGATCTGGCTGGCGATGCATCAAACCACACGAATGTGCGTCAGAACTACATGTCGCGCCACAACGGTGGTGGTGATCGTGGTCGTGGGGGTTATGGCGGTCGAGGCGGTGGTGGTCGCGGTTACGGTGGCCAGCAGGGATACCAACAAGGAAACCAGCGTTTCATGAACAATAACCTGAACGTGGATCGGTACGGCAGTGGACCTCCTCAACAACAACAATATAACCAGTACATGGCCAACGGCTACGGCAACTGGGGCTCACAAGAGCCGCGGAATAAGCGTGGTCAGTATGGTGACTCGCACAACCAGTACAGTGGTGGACAGTCGTCGTACGGTCGACCAAGTTCGGACTACCGTGGTGGAGGTTATAATGGCGGCGGCTATGGTGGTGGTTATAACGGCAACGGTGGGCGTGGATACCAAGGTGGGTTTGGCGGACGTGGAGGATACCAAGGTGGCTTCGGCGGTCGAGGAGGGCGTGGTGCCCCTATTCAGTCTGCTTTCGGTGGCAGTCTGCAGCCAGCGCAGGCGTACCCATCGAACCACATCGGCTCTGCTGCACCCGCAGCTCCAGCGCCGCGAGGCCTCGAAGCTCTGAAGGCTGGACTTCGTAGTATGCACCAACAGCGCCAGAACAATCCGAATGGTCCACCCGGTGGTGATGCCTCCCGTTACGACCGCTAAGCTGTAGTCAATGATCGTATGCTGCTCACTGCAGCCAGATAGTGTAGAGTTCCGTGATGGTCGCTAGCCCCACGCAAAGCACCTGACGATATACTATTTTGTACCGGTATTCATACTCGATTTATTGCCATGTACCGGTATGCAATCTCGAAATTTCAGTATTTTTTGCATTTCACAGCATGCTGGACGACATGAGCGAAGAGAAGGTGGAGCCGATGCCGCCGCCGCCCGCTCCACAAGCTCATCCACATATACGCAGGATCCCATCACCACATCCACGGAAGGTCCAGAACGGTATCAACGACGACGAGCTACTGACACCGCAGTCTCCACCCATTCCACACACCCATCCACTGGTGACTCTAAGCGACGAAAGTGCTCGTACTGTCAAATTACAACGAGAAGGAGGCGGCATGGCAATTCATAGCAGTCAACAACTATTCCGTCGTTACCCAATCATTACGGGACAGCGACTGGACCCGACGTTCCTGAGTCGTGAACGGATCAAAGCATTCACTAACCGACAAGAGGAAATACAACAGAGTGCAAACCATTTTGCAATTGAAAAGGAGCATTCCAGTCGTGCGATTGCATTGCAATTGCAACGACAGGTAGAGGAGATGGAGAAGGTTTCAGTGTTGACGCCATTAGGGGAACAGGAGAGAGTCATTGCTGCAACGGAGGCCAGTGCGAGACGTCACGAATTGTTGCAAGTTGCGCAACAAGCAGCTAGTGATAGCAAGTGGGACGATGAAGATGGTGAGAACGATGGAGCAGTGATAAATAGAACGGGTGGGGTGTTGGCACGTGCTAGTGAGAGGAAAGTGAAGAAGCAGTTGAATGCCAAATGGGTGCAGTCTCGACAGGACCCTTCCAACCGTCCGAAAGGACCATTGGAACGACCTGAGGAAAGGGATTTGAGAGAAACGCTGTTCCGCACAACTGTGAGTGATCTAGTACGGTCAGGAGTGCTGTATGATGAGACGGACGTAGCACGAAATGCTACGTTTGGACAAATGAGTAGAAGGCAACTACCGGTAGTTTCCAGTGGAATTGTGGGATTACCAGGGTGCTGTTTCGAGAAGTACGAATACTGAGTTTGGTTTGGGCTAGCCCTTTCAGGTCGAAAGGATTAAAGAGACGATATTTGCTCTTGTGCAAGCACTTGATTGTTCATTTGATCGTTCCAGATTCAATATGATGGCAAGAATGCTGCCATTTCCCGAATGTATTCTCTCTTCTCCTTCGTGACGAGCACAACGTTGAAAATAAGGATGGCAAGCACCAAGAACGAGTGAGCAATTTGCAGCGATGATGACCACGCCACAAACTCAGCCAACATGATCGCCGTCTCAATAGCTGCCAACACTCCAACAGTATACAACGCTCTGCCAGCCAACTTGCTAACTCCCAATATCATCACAGCAACTAACAACAATAGATCCGTCACGAGGACAAACTGCAATCGACAGAGCAAGCAAGCATCAGAAAAGTAACGCGATGTAGCTTGGATGCACCGGATTCTCACCGTCTTCACAGGATTTACACGAGCTGGAGGTACGGATACATCCCCAGCACCGCGCAGTTGTGCTGGAGAAGAGCTTATTGGCTCCAAATAATTGTCAGCTTCCGGAGGCGCGGTAGTGTAGCTCCATACACTCAGACAACAAAGCACCAACACAAGCGGCACATTCATCCACACGACACTCCGGACCTTGTGCTGGGAAACAAAAGCAACCAAATCAGCAGCAAGGGTTAACACAGAATAGCCACTCCAAACCACCACCACTTTAATCACTTACTTGCTGCAACTGCAGTCGAAACACTTCTCGTTCCGCCTCTTGTAGCCGAATCTGCAGTGCATGAGTCGGATCATGTACATGTCGAGCATGGATCTATAGGCAAAACCCATCAGATCAGCACATGCATCAATTCCTACAATTACACGATAACCTCACCACTTTTCGGAGCTTCACTTTCGTCGGAATATCATTGTCAAACCTCGTCTCTAGATGTGGAAGTAGCAATCTCGTCACATTCTGATTAACAACTCGATCGTATTGTGTTTGCCTGCGCATAACCCAATTCTTAAGATTCTACAAGCATTTTACTATTCATTAAAGTATCGCACCAGACACGATCAGTATCTAGCAGTCGCTGGAGACGACGACAGGTAGTTCCCAAACCCACGATGTCCCGTGGCGTGAGGAAGACGGCGATGTGAGGCCACAGCTGCCGCAGACGCTTGGAGTAAAGCTTCACGCGCTTGCCAAGATTCCGTAGTCGCGCATCCTCGACCGTCGACGTGCGCGGCAGCAGCGGCAGTCGCTCTCTCTCCATGGATACGTGGCTAACAAATGACCCGTCTGATTATGAAGTTCAACTCGATTGATCCCAGTTTTAGTGAAAATCAGCCAGATTTTATTGGATAGTGAGGTATTTTCCGAGAAAAACCTGGGTCTTTAGAGGTAGACGGAAACTACACTTGGGTTGTTGCCTTGATTCGTCCCATAAATGAAAACTGCGGCCAACTATTTGAAGCTCTTTTCTCTTGATCGGCGAGGAGTTTGGACATTTTCTGAGCGAACAACAGCGACGGATATTCAATAAGATAATAGGTTGCCGTCGAAAGTCCCATGATGAGGATCAATCTTGAAAAGAACCGATCGAAGTAATTCGCTTGACCATTCACCGTCGGGTTGTAAATCACAAACGAGTGCATCAAGTAGATGGAGAAACTGATCTTGCCCCAGAATCGAAGCACACTCCACTCAAGCATCGTGGACACACAAGAAGGTTTGATCATCTCAATCACAAAAATAATCGCCAAAAACGCGCTTGTGTAAGGGAATCCTTGCGGAGGAGGTGCGGGATTCGCATGCACCCAGTCGAAGAGCAAACCACGACAGCACACACTCAAAAGCATTGATATCGCCAGAACTTCAATCGCTCGGACTACCAAGATGTGCCACCAACGAAACTTGAACTCGGTTTTCGCAAGCCACATGTCCAATTTCACAAACACCACAGCCGCCATAGAACCTGTGAAGAACGTCGAAATGTGGGGTCTCATCGGCATGTGGCTAGCTCGATACACGAATATTCCTTCGTGCACAACCCAAACTGTTAACGGAATAGCAGCTATACACCAAAGTCGTCGCATGCCGATCACGCCCAACACGAATAATGGAATCACGAAGTAGTACGCGATTTCGAGCGGCAGTGTCCAAAACACATGATAGCGGTAGTCATAACTGAATGTGAGCGTCTTGTACATGTCAAAAGGTGGACGTTCACCAACGAAATAGAGCTTCTGGTCTTCAGTTGTCATCAGGGAGAGCACGATTACTGTCACGAAAAACAATGGATACACACGGAGGAACCGCTTCTGAAAGTAGTCGGCTAATGTAAATGCCCACGTGCGCAAGCTCGCACCTTGATCGAGCAACTTCATGCTTTTCTTCATGAAGATCCACGTCAAAAGGAAGGAAGAAAGTACGAAGAAGACATCAACACCAACTGATCCAGGGTGAAGATCCGGCATGAACTCATGGGAGTGTTGAACGACTACGAGCATTGCAGCAAAACCACGAGCACCATCAAGGAATAGCACTTTGGTCTGCCGTCCTGCTGCTTTACTTTTCGGAGCCTTGTCGGATGTTGCCTTCACATTATCATGAGCTTGCTTGAGAAGCGTCTGGTCCTCTGATGCAGAAGGCGATGGCAACGATTCTCGGTCTGAAAGCTCAACAACATCGAGCTGGACCGATCCAGCCGGGGGAGCTGCATTCGACTCTTTAGTACTTGGTGAGCTGTTACTCCCTGCGCTTCTCAGCATTATGCTCCACGTCACTTGTGTGCTTCTTCACAGAGGATTGAAAGTGACTGGACCAACATCGGTATTGTGGGATGGATGAACGATGAACAACGCAAATTGTCGCGCTACTTCACTATGCGCTCCGCAGTTGTATAATACGGACAGAAAATTCCAACCCAAGTAGGGTTCGAGAGAAGAGCTAGGCTGCTTTGAAAGCTCAACTCGACGCTCGTGCCATCGTAGCATTGTCGACAAAGCATGTACTGGCTCAAACAGAGTTTTCAAGAGGCGAAAACACGGCAAATCAATATATCTACTTCTACTGTTTCCCTTATGAAAGTTATTATGCATGGAACGCCGGCGGGATTGTCCACAGCATGTGTGGATGTGATTCATCAGGCAAAGGAAACATGCAAGACCGAGAATAACACTGAGTGCTCTGCTAAGTATTTCATGGTTCAATGCACATTTATCAGCCTGCCTTTCTTTCCTGTGCGAGGAATTGGCATGTCGGTTCTGTTACAACTGAATTGTAACATATCCTACAAGATAATAGGTATATGTCCTCACAAGTAGCTGGATTGCTGACACTACTTGCGATCGAGATGCTTGATCATCTCGAACTTAAAAGCCAAATGCACGCGTGTAGAACCCTTTTGGAGGTGGCACAGGAGTCTCGCACGCCCAGTCGAAGAATAAATTGCTCCGAGAAGTATTGAACATCTCTGAATCTACAGTTCAGGCATACGAACGCCATGGATGCAAGAGAGCCTGTCCGAAACGTCAAGATGTGACACTGTCAACAGAACTGCCTAGCAATGCATGCTCAACACAGTCACGACGATATCCGCATGACTTCAAGTCACCTTCAGGTTTAAACCTTGCAGCGTGGCTGTTTAACTGAGTTGACGAGGAAGTAAACCTTGCAACGTGTCTCCTTAGCGTGGATTTGCTGTTTAACTGAGTTGGCGAGGAAGAAGCAAGATAGAAAAATGAATGAATGACAAGTTTGCTAGCCAGAACTGACACAGATTTGCTAGGTTTGATACCGCATAACGTTGCATACTGCGTAATCCGTCGCGAGCAGCAAAAGCTACCCACGAAATGCAAACTGCAGCTTGCATGTAGGGATGATTTCCATGCACTCTTTCATGTGCCATGGTTCGTGGACACAATTCAAATCGTTTCCAAGTACGTGGAGATTCACAAGATTCAATCTTGAAGATTGTCCTGTAGCTCAAAATCGATTTATTTCGCGAAGTGGCAAATATGCGAGTCCTGCTAGCAAAAATGTCCTCCATCGATGAGAAACTATGCACTATTGCGTACGCGATAAGTTCATCAATAGAATTATTTGAATGTTTCCTAAGTACAGGCAGATGATCAAAAGAACTCAACACACAAGTCGCAGGAATACCAGTTGAAATAACAGTTGAGTTTCACAAGAAGTACAATCTATTAGAAGAAAAAGCAAAGCAATCAAAGTTTCAAATGTCGGAGTATGTAGGAAAGCATGAGCTACCCAAGCATTCCTTCTGTGAAAACCGTCCTTCCCTTATGTGAAGGCAATGTGCTGCTTCTTCGCAGGCATCTGCGCCTCATACCCAGGAAAATCGTAGTCAATGCCAAGTGCCTTGAGCACCTTGCGTTTCTGTCGCTCCTTGGTCACAAGGCGCTTGTTGTTCACCACCGTCTGCTCGTACGTCTTCTCCGCATTGTGGCGATTGCGGTTAATGGCCTGTCGAGGAAGCGGCTTGAACTCCTTGTTGGCACCGACAAACATGCGTTCGTGGACAGCGTGTGACGGCACAACGTGGCACGAGAGCGTGTGGTCAAAGAGTCGGTACTTGTTCATGGTATTAGCCACAATCTGAGCCACCTCAGGCTCGTCGAACTGGATGAAAGCATAGTGCTTCGAGTTGCCTGTGCGCTTGTTGCGTGACAGTCGCACACGACGCACAACGCCGAACTGTTTGAAGAATCCCATCATCTGCTTCTCGTAGAAACCGTGGGGGATGCGACCAAGATAAATAACATTGGACGGCTGCTTCTTCTTATCCTCGACCTTCTTGGCCTGTGCAAGGGCTGCCGCCTCCTTCTTCCGCTGCATCTTGCTCTTGCGCTTCTTGCCGCCGACGGGGGCGGAAGCAGCGGGCAACGTCACGACGTCATTGCTGGCGTCGAACGCGCTGGGAGCGGCCGTCGTCTCGCTGTCACTGTCCGAGTCCCACTCGTCGCCCTGTAGCTTCTCGAGCTGCGCTGCAACCTTCTTGTTCACCATAATCGATGGTCCTGAACTGGAGCTCGATGATCCCCAGCCAGTTCGAAATTGACTGGAGGGCTGGAGGACGGCTTTCTTCCAATCACAACCGAGGCAGACATTCAGCCTATCCGAGCATTTGTCCCTGATGGCTACAGCAACACCCCAAAAACCTACGGGTGTTTTGCCGAAACCCCCCAAAACATAAAACCCACTGCTTCGCCAAAATCGGGGAATGCGCAGCCTTTTAGGCTTGAAATTTGTATGTGCATACAAACTTCAAGTCACAAAACGACTTGAAATAGCAGCCTTTTAGGCTTGAAATTTGTATGGATATACAAACTTCAAGTTACAAAACGACTTGAAATAAGTATGCCATACAAATTCCAAGGCAAAAAAATGGCCGCGCAGATTTCGCGCACATTTCCCATTTTTGGGGCGCGCAGCCCATAATTTTTATACAAACGCCAAGACATCGCGTGTAGCCATCGCGAAAAAAACAAGAAACTGCGCGCGATCACGCAGGTTTTTGTTCTGGCTCCGCCACGTCGAATTTGACGCGCCGCGAAGTGGCCACGTGACGAGGACGACAGCTTCGATGATGTCTCTGGAGGACGGCGGCCGCGTCCGCCTGTGGGGGACGCCATTCGAAAAAGACAGTAAAACTATTTTGTGTAGTGTTTTATACATAAGAGAATAGAGGTACGCAAGTATAGAGGTACTCAAGTATACAGGGCCAACCAACCTCTCTTTTCCGATACGTGATCGTATTAAACGGGTTGGGTGGTCCACGCACGTATGTGTACCACACCAACCTCTTTAAGCTTTTTGATAGTTTGATGTATTCTTGAGAAGCTATTCTTGCTTGTGCTGATTTTAGACGGCGTAAGTTTAGTGGCGATGAGTGGGTTGGCATTTGGGAAACTAGGACGTAAAGCGAGGTGAAAAACTCACAACGATGGCGAAGGAGCAGAACCCGCTGAGTCTGCGACGGACGATAGTCAAGCCCACCATTGGCACAGTGCGACGCACCACGTACGACTTGCCGGACGCGAAGAACCCGAGGCACGTGTACGGTTACGAACTTCCGCGCGACCCGGAGAATGCTGGTCAAGTGATTAGCAAGTGGGTGCATGCGACGCCATCACCTGCAGTCATGTCTGGACGCAGCTTCATTGAGACCAATCGACTGGCTGTTGTGAACGGGTTAGAACGACGCTGTTGTTAGCACCTGAATCGTAGCAACACACTTACGTGGTTTAATCTACAGGTACATAACTGCAGGTGACAATCGCAGATTTGCTAACGAGCATCCGGGGATTGTGGTGAGGCCCACTTCAAAGTGCAAAGGCGGCTTCGTGCCATCGAATGACATGACGTTCGGCATCAAGTCAAAGTAAGTGTCATCGATAAACAGCCGAGTGTCGTTTTTCAAGTTGCGCTAACCGTAATACTCCGCTGCTTTCAGGGCATCCGAAGACATTTGGGGACTGGTGCAAGCTCGATACACTTCGTTTGAAAACGACGATGCCGACTATCCCGACCTGAGTTCGATGAAGAGCAAAGGAGTATGTACAGCCATCGCGTTATGCATTCTATAATCTACTAACTATCCTTTGCACTGTAGAAACTGCCATTGCCTCGAGAAACACGAAGCTCCATTGGCAGGGACATTCGCAACTACCCTCCAATTCGCCACTCTGAGCCTTTCAAGATGTCGAAATTTAAAGGTGTGGGTCCTACTATCTACACGCAGCCCAACGCCCGCAATTACCAACAAGAACAGTATCCATACCACTACGCTCACAATGACAACGAACAAGAACAACACCAGTACGCTCACAATGGCAACGAACAAGAACATCATCAATACGCTCACAACGAAGAAGAACAGCACCAATACGCTCACAACGAAGAAGAACAGCACCAATACGCTCACAACGAAGAAGAACAGCACCAATACGCTCACAACGAAGAAGAACAGCACCAATACGCTCACAACGAAGAAGAACAGCACCAATACGCTCACAACGAAGAAGAACAGCACCAATACGCTCACAACGAAGAAGAACAGCACCAATACGCTCACAACGAAGAAGAACAGCACCAATACGCTCACAACGAAGAAGAACAGCACCAATACGCTCACAACGAAGAAGAACAGCACCAATACGCTCACAACGAAGAAGAACAGCACCAATACGCTCACAACGAAGAAGAACAGCACCAATACGCTCACAACGAAGAAGAACAGCACCAATACGCTCACAACGAAGAAGAACAGCACCAATACGCTCACAACGAAGAAGAACAGCACCAATACGCTCACAACGAAGAAGAACAGCACCAATACGCTCACAACGAAGAAGAACAGCACCAATACGCTCACAACGAAGAAGAACAGCACCAATACGCTCACAACGAAGAAGAACAGCACCAATATGCTCACAACGAAGAAGGACAATACCACTGCGAAGAAGATGGCCATTACCAGTAACGTTCTCCTCTTCAAATTGACAACCGCCTCTCATTGGTCAAAATAAATTCTTATCTCCCACTTTTCAATTTGTGACGTGTCTGGCATGACGCGCTTCCTGTTGCTGCTACTGGGGCTGCTCCCCACGCTCTCTACTGCTCTTCCAATCCGCGGTGTGGCCCCCTCTGACCAAAATAAGTACCTCAACGAATTCTCATGTGTCGTGGATGGAAAGCTTTCGAAGCTGCCAATCAGCCACGTAAACGATGAATTTTGCGACTGTGACGACGGACAGGACGAACCAGGCACTGCCGCCTGCTCGCATGTGATTAATGCAGAATTCCATTGTGAAAATGACGGGGTTTTCACGGGAAAAGTGAGAAACTTTGCAATAAATATTGAAAGTTTAGTAGTTTGCTAACATGATTTTATTGTCAATAGATCCACACGTCGCGGATTCATGATGGAATTTGTGACTGTTGTGACGGATCCGATGAAGAAATTGATGGAAAATCACCATGTCCGAACACATGTGCGACCAATGCGGTGAAATTCCGGAAGGAAGCGGAGCAGCGTCTTGAAGTGGTGAAGGTTGGGTTCGAGAAGCGTCAAGCGACGATCAATGGGGAGATTGCGACGTACTTTAGTGGAGCAAAGGAGGCCGAAACGACGACGAAGAAGGAGTTGACAGGCTTGAAGCTGCTGAAGGACCGAGTGATGGTGCACAAGGACCGCGAGGAGCTGAAGGAGAAGAAATATAAGATGGAAGTTGCGAGACAGAAGCAGGCAGAAGCGCATGGTGGCGGAGAGAAAAGCAAACAACAGTTCTCGGATTCAGAGGAAAAAACTGCTGTCGAAGCTTTGGATTTTGAAGGACTCGATGCCATTCGAGTGGCTGAGGATGATGCACCAGTGAACGTTGCTGAAGATGTACGTGCGTCGGAGATTTTGGACTCTAGAAGGCAAGCTGTGACAAGTCTGATCGAGTTGCCGGATGGTACACGGGTTTCTCTCGTGGACTACCTGCGCATGGACCATAACAAACAAGCTCCTACCAAGAAGTTGTGCGCGCTTGATTTGAGTATGCCAACGATGAATGCATTTCTGACTAGATATTTGGTGCTTATCTGCAGGAGAGCCCCTCGCACTGCAGAAGAAATGCGAAGAGAGGATTTTCTGGGCCCACTTTTCAATGGTGGGACTGAGGGTCAGAAGAAGATTGGACTATACGCACTTCGAACTATCGGTACGAACATATCTTGCACGGGTGGTCATGGCTAAACTAACTACGCACCAATTTTGTTAATAGGCATCGTCATTTCACCTGTTCGTGCACTGGTCGAGGTGTTGCTATTTTCACCAAGAACTCTGTGGAGCGTGCTATCAACTCCCGAGATTGCCGGCTCTGTCATCAACAAGCTGCCAGACTTCCCATCTCCTTCTCGTTCAGTCTGGTTTCGCCAACTCAGTGGGGGCAACGTCTACGACGGCTACAGTTCGGTGATGTGGGGTGCCCGGGTTGTCTGGGATGCACCAATTTATGCATATCATTACTTATTGTAAGTTGCGTTGTTTTCAGCTCATGAGCTGTTAAACGTTACTGACCCTTAGTTGTGCATGAAGCCCCACTCTAGATGATGAAGTGAAACTTCCTGTTGCAGAGTCGCTTCGGAAAGTACTCCATGAAATTGACGCAGATATCGCCAAGTTGGAAAAAGAACAGAATGAGAAGCAGGAAGCTGCAAAAATGGATTACGGCCCTGATCGAGCGTATTTTGCCCTGAAGGACAAGTGTATCGATAAACGCATCGAGGTTCGTTGTGCTATGTGGGGTCGCCAGTTCTTTCTTTCTGATAATGATTCCGTATGTTGTGTGCATTTGGACGAACAGAAATACGAGTACAAGTTCTGTGCTTTTGGCGATATCAAACAGGACCGAACGAACCTTGGCAAGTGGGATGGTTGGGCGGCCGAGGAAACCACTGCTTCCGCCAATAGTCAGGTGAATCACACTAAAATGCGATATTCAAAGGGTCAAAGGTGCTACAAGGGCCCAGAGAGGTACGTTTCTGATTGACTCCAGCTTTGTGCTTAGTACTAACTTTTCTTGTGTGCACAAATACAGATCCGTGTTAGTGCACCTTGAGTGTGATACGGAGAACGAGATTTTGAACGTGGATGAACCTTCTACCTGTGTGTACGAGATGACTATTCGATCCCCAATGGCTTGCACTGCTCAAGTGCTTGCGAAGGCCGTAGAAGACGTGGCGTTTTGGACGCGAGCGCATTAGACTAGTGGAGATAGCATTAGACTACTGGAGATTGTATACAGTGCCACAAAATAAACGTCTACTGCTAGTAAATGTGCTGCTGTACGAAAGTACTGTAATGAACGAGATACCATAAATTGTGGATCTTGTTGTTCACAACCAGAGTAAGATAGCTGCAATGCCACACACGAATGAGTATCACAAACTTTAGTTCTACATAGGAACAGTCAACACCGATCACGTGTAGTGATGTGCTATTTCGAATAAGGTGTACGGCGTCTGCGGCAGCACGGCATACTCGTCCCGTTACAGTAGAGCTGGGGAAGTGGAATACTGTGGTATCCTCGCGTTGATCAGATCATCTGAACTCACTTGCTTGCCGTCTGACAGCAGACTCTGAGGCACACATTCATCGCATCCCAATCTCATTATCATGGGATAAGCTGTGGAGCAAAGTTACGAACGCTGACAACTGAACGTAAACATTCCGAAATCTCCTTCTTCCTAACATAACAGTCCTCTTCACCGCCCCGAATGATGTTCGTTAACACAAGCGCGATATTTGTCGCCTTCATAGTTTGCGTATTGGTGTTGATACCGGCTCCTTCATCAGCTTTTTCTTTCTCGTCTTTGTTTGGAGATGGCGATACTGACTCCTCAAGCCCTAGCCACCAAGACAATCCCAACACAGCACCACGACAACCTCTTCTTGATGCCGCAGATTGGTTCCTAACCAAGCAGGAAATCACCAACTCACGGGGTGGTTCACCTAGAAAAGACATGGCCACATTCACAACAGGTAACTCGGTGACAATCTTCACGGCATCGAACGAGTTTTTCAACGCAGCGTATGATGATCTCACTTCATCCAAGGAAGGCGACCGAGTCCTGATAACTGCTTGGGCGATTGCTCTCGTTCCGCTGAAGCCTGATGTTGACCTAACTGGCGCCAAAACGCGCTTCGACAAAGTGGTGGCTGGCGTTGTGGAAAGAGGTGGAGACGTCAATATTCTGGGGTGGGCTAGTATCCAGCATCGCACTAGGATGATCGATGTCCGCAAAATTATCAATGAAATTCCAGCGTCCTCGGTCAACGGAGCAAAAGCAGTAATGATCTTGGATGACCGACTTCCCTATCAGTTGTCATCACACCACCAGAAAACGATGGTAATCGCAGCAAACAGTTCTTCGGATAAAGATGACCAGCCGGTAGCGTACGTGGGAGGGCTTGACTTCACTACGGGACGATGGGATACCATGTACCACAACGAATCGACTGTCCGAAATGCAGCTTACAACTCGAGTGGTTATAAAGGTTGGGATGACAGCCATCTTCGCATCCACGGACCTGCAGCGAAAGACGTAGCAAGTAATTTCCTGGCCAGGTGGAACTCCGACACGATACCGTGTCAGGGCCTTAGTGACGATATTCTCGACTACGAGAATCCACCATTCGACGATGTGCCTGACTTAGACTATGCTAGCAGCAAAACCTCCGGCAAACTTGGCAATAAGAGCGTCCAGATCGTACGAACTTTCAGCTGTGAATACGAGCACTATGAGTTCGCTCCCCATGGCGAGAAATCGATCTTCAATGCGCATCTCAAAGCCATCAAAAACGCGAAGAATTTCATCTACATAGAAGACCAGTACTTCATCCTTGTACCAGAGCTGCTTGACGCACTTTTGGAGGTTTTACCAACGATCCAGCGATTGATTGTGGTAACGAACCCACAGCCACAGAGTGAAGTCTTCAGTAAGGGAGGATACATCAAATACAGCTACGAGATGGTCACACCTCTCATGAAGAAGTTTCCAAACAAATTCAACCTCTACACGACTAAAACGGATCGAGATGTCTTCGTTCACAGCAAACTTTTGATCGTCGACGATGTTTATCTTTCTGTCGGTTCCGCCAACTGGAATCGTCGAAGTATGACGTCCGATTCGGAGATCGCTGCGAATATTATCGACGGCGACACAGTGAAGGCTCCTGACGGCGTCACCGTGAAGAAAATGACCCGAGACTTTCGCATCCGCAAGTTTCAGGAAATGACGGGATTGAGTTATGACAAATTAGACGCCATGACTTTCATCGAAGCCGCAGATCAATTCGAGGCGGCTGCATCCGATTCGAACAAAGCGAGCATACTGCAGCATTTGAATGTCGAATATCACGTCTACTACATCGCCATCACGGATGTCATCCGAAAAGTATCAGATCCGGAAGACACCTGCTTTTGAGAATTAGCCAGTGAATCTCACAATGAAAGCTATCGACGGTATCTCTTGAGACCGTCGTCTGTACTAACAGTTCGGGTACCCATACCCACCCGAAGCTTTTTTCTGTCCGAGTTCGGGTACCCGCACCCGCCCGACGGGTAAAATCGGGTTTACCCACCCAAATCATAGTATATTTTATGTACTGGTGCTCTACACAAAACTTGTCTAAGCATTCACAATTCATGCTCATTAAGAGAAAGAACAATGAATGACATCAAGCAAGAAGTGTAGTGCACCACTGCTACGCTGCTTTCTTCATCATTCATCTACGAGGCCCCTGTTTGATCTCATCGTAATGATATCATTTAGCATAGACGGTTTGATCGAGCTTCGAGTTTTGTTCAAGATCGTTCCGGCGCTCGAGGAGTTGCATTCGGACATTGCGCTGTCTGCAGGTATACACAAGATCGGTCGTGCGACTTTTGCCAACTTTGGATAGGCAACATTACCGGTGACGTTCCACCAGTGCAACAGGCTTCAGCTGTCTTTGTCTTCTTTGTCAAATTTGCTGTCCAAATATGCAGAGAATTCCTCCTGCAGGTACATAGAGCATTTCGTTAGTAGGAGTGCCGCAAGTTCTTCATGTGTTCATTTATTGTTATGTTGCCGTGTGATGACAAATACTAAAATACTCTTCTGCAGATGTTGCACGTCACGAATCCTTTTTGGTGTGCGGCAAACTCGATGCCCTACTTCTTTTCATAACTTGGCGGAACTGGGCCCAACACTTCGTTTTAGTGTTGTGTTGTCATGTAAAGTGAAGAATGGGCGATCGGTCTTTTCAGGAGAAACCGGGACAACTCCTGCTACAACTTTACAAGGGGTAACAAGCGAAAGTCGGCTAGCACTTTGATTTGATCTTGTTCACTAGAATCGCGTTCTTGTGCCTGAGCTGGCAGCGCGTTCGGGAGTTTCTCAACCCCGTGGTTGTGGACTCAAGCAGTAAGTGACACAGTGGAAAATACGACGAGAATGAGCCTCTTCGGAACGGTTGGATTATCCTTCAGAATAGTTACTCCAAAGCTATCTGCTTACCCAGGGTACCCGAAGCTAATCCGGAAGATTTTTTCGGATACCTGCATCCTACTCGAATTCGGGTATTCCCGGTCGGGTAAAGAATTTACCCGTTTAATACCACAGGTGCTTAGTGCTTGTAAAACATGTGGCCATTTCCCATCTCGTTTTTCGATCTTAGCCGTCATTGTTTACACTAACTTGTGTGTAGTTCGAATGCCCGTGCTTCTGTCGTGAACGGTGTAACGAGACGACGAGATCCATTCATTACTGTAAGCTGGCCCAGACTCCCTGAGGAGGTATGCCGCTACGGTGTTCCAAGACTGCCCTCTCGGTGTTTACATTCCTGTTAATCCACACACTGGTAGCACTACCAACCCCTTCGTTGGCGTTCTCGTTCTCAACTTTATTTGACGATGATGACGACTCGAATTCCAAAGCAAAGTCTCCACCGCAGAGCGACTCGGTGATCGATTCATCTAGCTCAAAGACCAAGGCAATTGGTAAGGACAATCCGAATGTGCCAGTACGACAGCCTCTACTGGAAGCTACAGACTGGTTCCTCACAGAACAGGACATCACAGATTCACGAGGAGGAATTCCGCGAGATGGCATGGCTGCTTATACGACAGGCAACAAGGTTACGTCGCTCACGGTACCGAACGAGTTTTTCGACGCGACTTATGACGACTTCACTTCAACCAAAGAGGGCGACCGCATTTTGGTCTCAGCATGGGAAGTGAGTCTTGTTCCACTCAAACCTGACATTGATCCCACAGGAGCAACGACAGGTGTTCACGAAATGGTGGCGGGTGTCGTAGAGCGAGGTGGAAGTTTTCACATCATGGGCTGGTCGAACCTACTTCACCGTAAGATCAACATCAAAGCTCGAGATGATATCAACAAGATTCCAGCGTCTCAAGTTAACGGTGCCCGGGCGTTATACATATTCGATGACCGAGTTCGGACAATGACTTCGTCACATCACCAGAAGTCACTAGTCTTTGCAGTTAATAGCTCATCGGACAAGAATGACCAGCCCATAGCTTATGTGGGTGGTCTCGACTTCACAAACGACCGATGGGATACTATTTACCACAACAACTCAGCAATTCGCGATGCAGCTGAGATTACGTACGAACGAAAAGGGTGGATTGATGCACACGTGCGAATCCACGGGCCTGCGGCGAAGGATGTTGCGAGCAACTTTTTGGCTCGATGGAATTCAGACTATCTGCCATGCCAACGCCTTACCGCCGATTTGCTTGATTTCGAGAATCCTCCGTACAAAAAGTTATCGCCCCTAGACTATGCTAGCAGCAATACTACAGCAAAACTTGGCAAACAGAGTGTACAAATTGTCCGAACCTTCAGCTGCAAATACGACCATTACAAAGAGTTTGCACCACGCGGTGAAAACTCGCTGTTCCAAGCACGTTTAAAGGCTATCAAGAACGCGAAAAACTACATATATGTTGAAGACCAGTACTTCATCTTTGTACCCGAGTTGCTTGATGCACTGATGGAGGTTATGCCAAAGATTCAGCGCCTCATTGTCATTGTGAACGTTTTGGAGCTGAAGTACCAGGTTACTGGATATGGAAGATACCTGTACGATATGGTTTCTCCAATCTTGAAAGCTTACCCGAACAAGTTCAACCTCTACACGATCAAGCAGAAGCTGAACATTTACGTTCACAGCAAACTCATGATCATTGACGACGTATATTTATCCGTTGGCTCATCAAATTGGAATCGACGAGGTATGACATCTGACTCGGAGATTAATACCAATATCGTGGACAGCGACACGATTGAGTCTCCAGATGGTGTCACCGTGAACAAAGCTGCTCGAGACTTTCGCGTGCGAAAATTCCAGGAGATGACGGGTCGGGGCTATGACGAACTGGACGCTATGACACTCGTCGAGGCTTTCAATGCGTTCGAAGCGGCTGCTTCTAATGGATCAGCTATTCTTCAGCACTTAGATGTTGATTACCACTTGTACTACGCTGCTTTTATTGATTTTCTTCGTCAAAAAGTAGACCCGCAGGACACATGTAGCTAGTTGATCAAGATATTTGGTACATTCGACGTTTTGCAGAGGGTACGAGGGAATGCTTTCGTTTCTTGGTACTACAGGCAGATCCAACTTCGTGCTGCTGTTGCTGTCACGGTACTCGATCCACGAATATAATGCATTTTCTACCTCGAAAGCAAATACTTCGAAGTAGCCATTGAGTCATGACACATTTTTACTGTAACACATTCGCGTTTACTTCATGAAGCACTTGTCCGAGAAATATATCGATCTTACTTTCATACCAAGTGAAGTACTGTACTTGTTTGGAAGTTTTAACCTTAGTGATCGATATACTTTTCGTTTGATTGGTTTGACTCTCAGCTTTTGCTATGTGTCTCCGATGATGCCGTCAAAATTCTGAATTCACGTGGAGGCGGGCTGCAACAGTATTGACTTCTCCGATCAAGTCGCGGTTCTCACTGATAATAGCACCAGGAGCGCAGGTATGTACCTAGAAATCATAAAACAATAGCTTCTACGGTAAAACATGCTCATAGAAGCATATTTTAGTAGAAATTTAAAGTATTCTAATTCTAATTCCAAATGCGAATCTGGTCGTGAATCGACAGGGTGGGCAGACGCAGCGAGAGAGAGAGAGAGGTCAGACAAGTCTATTTACCTTTTTACGGTGTGCAAGATGTCTCGAATGTCCTAAGCCAGGTTAGCAACGCCGGTTTCCGACCGGACCCGGTGGTTATACGTGGCTCACCGCCAATGGCGATTGCTCTGTAGGTTCCTGTATCAATAAATCAACACATAGGAATAGCTTCGTTCCTTGTGTCTTTGTGTGTGGCAGTCATCGTTCCCGATTTCTTATAGCGCGTAGGTGTCGCTTTCCCGTGTTCCAGAATTCTGTCCTACTTTCTGCTATCGTAATCCTTTCATTTTGATGAACCGCTCGATTTCTGATGATCCATAACACCGTGTTTCATATGGAGCGTAAGACCCACCAGATCCGTTTCCACTCCACTTCGGACGCTGTTGCGTCGTCCACAAATGCTCTCCACACTCGTCTACGAATTGTTTATGACAGAGGAGGAGGTTTTCTGGAGCCGCAATTCCCTTTATACCTTTGGATTTGGAAGGAGCTGTGAACCATACCCGTCCAATGGTTTATGAGTAGGCGCCAACATTCTTGCGCGTTTGGGCACACCCAGAATATGTGCGCTAGTGTTTCTTTTTGACCTGCACACCACTCCGACTTGTTGCAGCTGTTGTCTAACTGTCGGCCGTCAAAGTAGAGATTTAGCTAGTCTGTAGTTTACCCACACTTGATACTCTGTGAGGGTTCCCGTGTGTCCACAACTGTGCAGGTGTCTGCTTCATGACGCCGTACTGCCATCGATCTCTCGAAATAACCTCGGAGATGTGGATTTGTATCTTATGAAGGGCTGCTGTTTCAGTGTGGTAGCTACATAACGATTTGAGACCTATCTCGGGCCTCCCACGGAAATCTGTGGATGCTTGAGGTACTATATCTCCGTATTTCGCGTGTGAGGATAGTTGATGGATATCCTCCCCGGTCCGCTCATCCCCTGTCGATTGCGAGCTAACATACCAGTGTATTGCTTGTCGTAACTTGATTTCGTTGGGTTGGGAATCTGACTCTTTTCCTACTACTACCCCCTGTGCGGTAGACTTCCATACGTATTCACGTTTGAGCTCCGGTTGATGTCGTAATTGCAAATTTGGCGACACCTGCATCTTGGTGGCTACCTCCAGAGGAGGAGAGCCCAGACGTAGGTACAGTATTAATAAAAATCTAACAGGATTTCGACAAGATAGACGATCATCCGTACCCGTGGTATTATGCAGTCTATGTGCAATAGGTAAGTAGGCAGCGTGTTAAGAAAACGGCCAAAAAAACCTATTCCTAAGAATGCCTATTTTAAACAAAGAAAATATGGCTGAGATTGTGTTATGAAGCTAGTTCTGAGGTATCCTAGGGCGTTATCTAGACCAAACACATTCCACTACTCAACCTACGCTGAAGGAGCTGTCCCTGCCACCATTGAGCTGCGCACGGACTCACAGACTTATGGACAAGGCAGGCCCAAGAGAAAAAGTCGACAAAAAGGAAGTCAGCCCCACCGCGGCGAGATAGCGACGTGAATTCGGCTCTGCGGCAGACACAGCTTAAACAACCTGAGCTCCGCTAAAAATGGTTAGCAAAGTACGAGCTAGAACTTGGTTTACAACCTATCTCTAGCTCACAACACAATAAGACTCCATGGAGTAAGATAGCTGAGGTGCGGTGCAAATTCTGTGATGCATTTGGACGTGAAGACAAGGAAGTCAACCGACCTCGGCCTTTTCAGCCCTTCTAGGAGCTCCTTTAAAAAAGTAAACAACCAACATTAAAGTGTTCAAGTGACAACATCACAAAACACCTCCATGAACAGCATCGCTAAATTAGGCGGAATTATCAGCTCTTCCTATGCAAGATGATATCCGCAAGAGCGTTTATTATCAAGTTCTAGACGTCTTTTGGCCAAGCCACTCTAGCGTACACACATTCCAGTCAATATCGTCAAGCTAATTAAAGGCGGAGTGGCAGCTATACCACCTGGTACTAAGTGATTTCAGCCATTTAAAAGCGGTTAGAAGCGCTCAGCGACGCGGCCTACGGAACTATACATTAGGAGGTCAGATACAAGCTAGACAGTATTTCGATTTTATTGCTTTATCCCCAACAGTAGCTATACCTAGTTGAGGATCATACACTTCTTCCTAATTTGAACTGAACCTATCCTACATTCAAGTAGGCAAGTAGGCACTACTGCCTACTTTATAGTTCCAGTGATGCGTATTTTAGAGCCGAAAACAGGTGTTGATGCACAACATAAACACCTTGAAGTGTATACACGTAAATATTTAGGAATACGACACCTACGAGCTATAGCCAAACGAGAACGACGACGGCCACACACAAAGATACAAGGAGCGAGGGTTACTCCTCTACGACAATCGACAGAGCCCCCGCCACTGGCGGGGAGCCACATGAACTACCGGGTAGGAAACCGGCGTAGCCATCACATTCCAGACATCTTACAGGAGGACCAGTTTACAGTTCCTGTATGCATTGCATTAAGGAAGACCACCACAATGATGATGTGCAGTAAATTTGCTGCATACGAGTCGTTGAATCACGAAGTGGATAAACTATATCTCGACTTCGTCAATTTCGTAGACTTTATTTTGAATGTTGGGCTTCGAGTCTCTGGGTAGTTCTTACACGTGGAGCGATGATATTAATGCACGAGAGAGCCGGTATTCAGGTCGAACATTCAGACAGCTGACTTTTGTTAGGAAATTCATGATCCTTCAGTTTTCACATCCCACGTGATGTTACGGACCCCACAATACGGAGGCCATTACTAGACAGAAACAGTGAATGCCACCAGAACAGATTGCACTACAGCAGTCGCCAACTTACCAAGAAGTACAAAGAAGTCTACATTTATGTAGCCAAAATGACCAGCAATCGCACCATGAGCCTAGTCGTTTCGCTTATGATCTTAACGATGTTGCCAACTTCGTCGGGGTTTTCCTTCAAGTCTTTATTTGATGAATCTACAGATTCTCAAGACAGTACCAGTGTAGACCTCTCCGACGGCACAGACATTACGCCGCAACAACCCTTCCTAGATGCCACGGATTGGTTTCTCAACGAGGAAGAAATTACGGAATCGCGCGGCGGTGTACCTCGAGATGACATGGCAGTTTACACGACAGGCAACAAGGTGACTTCCTACACTGCGTCGAATGAATATTTTAACGCGGTTTATGACGATCTGAGCGCAACCAAGAAGGGCGACAGAGTCCTGCTTAATACCTGGACATCAGCTCTGATTCCGTTCAAACCTGATGTTGATCCTACAGGAGCCACGACCGGTTTCAAGGAAGTTTTCAGTGGTGTAGTGGAGAGAGGTGGAAACGTCAATATTCTTGGTTGGGCCAACATCGCTGCTGGATACATGCCCTACAATATTAAAGCTCGAAATGCGATCAATCTCATTCCGCCATCCCCGATCAATGGAGCGAAGGCAATGTACATTTTCGATGATCGTGTCAAGCTTGTGTCCTCCCAGCACCAAAAGAATATGGTTATTGTAACAAATAGTTCGTCGGACCCCAATGACCAGCCCGTGGCCTACGTAGGAGGAATCGACCTCGCAAACGACCGATGGGATACAATCTACCACAACAATACAGCAATTCGCGACGCAGGACACATTACATATCAACAAAAAGGGTGGGTCGACGGTCACCTTCGCATCCACGGACCTGCTGCGAAGGATATCGCTAGCAACTTCCTCGCCCGATGGAACTCCAAGTACTTGCCGTGCCAAAATCTGAAAAATCATTTGCTCGATTTTGCCAACCCACCGTACGATGATATCCCGCCCCTCGACTATACCAGCAGCAGCACTTCAGCTAACCTGGGAAACCAGAGCATCCAAATTACACGAACATTCAGCTGCGAGTACACTCACTACAAAGAATTCGCTCCGAAAGGAGAAACGTCGATCTTCCAAGCGCGACTCAAGGCTATCAGGAACGCTAAGAATTTCATTTACATTGAAGACCAGTATTTCGTCTTCGTGCCAGAACTTTTGGATGCGCTAATGGAGGTGATGCCAAGGATTCAACGCCTCATTGTCGTGACAAAAGCGCAAACAAATGGATTCACAAACGTAGGATATATCAAGTACCTATATGAAAACGTTGAGCCGATCCGATCAAAGTACCCGAACAAATTCGCGATCTACACGACGAAAAAAGAATTAGATCTCTGTATTCACAGCAAAATCGTCATTATCGACGATGTGTACTTGTCCATTGGCTCAGCCAACTGGAATCGCCGAAGTATGACATCAGATACGGAGCTGAACGCCGATGTCGTGGACGGTGACACAGTGGAATCTCCAGAAGGTGTGACTGTGGGGAAATTACCACGTGATTTCCGTATCCGCAAGTTTGTGGAGATGACAGGCTTGAGCTACGAAAAGTTAGATGGGATGACATTTGTTGAGGCTGCTGACCAATTCGCTGTCGCTGCGGAAAAAGCGTCGACAATACTGGCAACCAATATTGTGAAGCATCACGCGTATTTCTTTGTTATTAGGGACTTCATGAGGAAAATTTCAGATCCGCAGGATACATGCAGCGCTGACAGTAGTTGACTTTGCAGAATCACAGATATCAAATGAAGCAGAATCAAATGAAGAAGTGTAAAATAACGAAGCACTGCGTTTGTATCGTATAACGAAAACGTCTGGCCCGACATTAAGTCCATTGTCATTTTGGAGTCGGACTTGGATATAATGTCTCCGAAAATCTTAGGTATCTCCAAATCAGGCCTGTCAATTCACACAACAATGTTTCTCCAGTCATGACGTTTCGAGGTAAAACCCAAAGTCTTTTGGAAAGTACTTGATGGTCTAGTAGAGAGTCCAGCTCGAAAGTAGAACTCTAACGAAACTCCTGTGACCTTGAAAACAAAAAAGCGGTATTATATTTTACCGTAATTTAAAAGCTCGCGATTACTGCCACCCCGCTAGAGTGCCCTCCTAAACGACTGGCTCTGGGCTGCCTGCAGGCTCGAGTGTGTCAGTATTGGAATTGTCGCCGTGACCTCGCGTTCGCCTACACTTCCTCGCCTCTTTCGCTATGGCTTCTGTCGCTGCTAACCGCCCCGTCGTGTCCGTCCTCTCCGTGGAGGGCGAGACCGCCACCGTCTCGTCGCAGGTGGTGCTCCCGGCCGTGTTCACGGCCCCCATCCGCCCAGACGTGGTCAACTTCGTGCACACGAACATGGCCAAGAACCGTCGCCAGGCATACGGCGTGTCTCGCGAGGCTGGCCACCAGCACTCTGCCGAGTCGTGGGGAACGGGCCGTGCTGTGTCGCGTATCCCTCGTATCCAGGGCGGCGGCAACCAGAGCTCCGGCCAGGCCGCGTTCGGCAACATGTGCCGTGGCGGTCGCATGTTCGCCCCCACGCGTGTGTGGCGCAAGTGGCACCGCAAGATCAACGTGAACCAGCGTCGCTTCGCCGTGGCGTCGGCTCTGGCTGCTTCGGCTGTGCCTGCGCTTGTGATGGCCCGTGGTCACCGCATCGAGAAGGTGCCGGAGGTGCCGCTTGTGCTGGACGACGCCGTGGAGGCCACGCAGAAGACTGCTCAGGCTCTGAAGGTGCTGGCTAAGATCGGCGCTGACGTTGAGGTGGAGAAGGTGAAGGCTTCGAAGAAGATCACGACTGGCCGTGGCAAGTCGCGCAACCGTCGCTACACTACTCGCCGTGGTCCTCTGATCGTGTACGCCAACGCGAACGGTGCTGAGAAGGCCTTCCGCAACATCCCTGGTGTGGAGCTCGCTAACGTGGAGCGCCTGAACCTGCTGCAGCTGGCTCCGGGTGGCCACGTCGGCCGCTTCATCATCTGGACCAAGTCTGCGTTCCAGAAGCTGGACTCGCTGTACGGCACGTACTCGAAGAAGTCTTCGTCGAAGGCTGGCTACCAGCTGCCGCGTCACCAGATGAACAACGCCAACCTTGGCCGTCTGATCAACTCTGACGAGATCCAGTCGGTTGTGCGTGCCGGCAAGTACCAGAAGCACCGTCGCTTCCAGAAGAAGAACCCGCTCAAGAACCTGGGCGCCATGGTAAAGCTGAACCCGTACACGCTGGTTGCCCGTCGCGCTGAGCTGCGCGCTGAGGCTCTGCGTGCGGAGAAGAAGGCTGCTGTGGTCGGCAAGAACCGCAAGAACACGTGCAAGACGGACTCCAAGCGCAAGACCCAGTCGCGCGCTCTGTTCGCCAAGAACTCGTCGGACTAAGTGTTGACCACTGTCGTAGTGTTGACTTGTTTACCTTTGGAAGAAGCTGCGAGTTCGTAGAATCAGAAGTAGGTAAAGTTTTCTCGGAAGTGAGAAGCAACGCAATGAACAAGCCATGAAAGAGGCAAAACAGACTACTCGTTTCTTCACGTATGAGGAAGTGCAATCGATAG